>BMAW01078125.1:0-67635 GCA_019974015.1 Nephila pilipes | reverse complement strand
TAATCCATTGTATTAGATACGAGACACGCAGTGCATTTGTTTCGGAAAATGAATCAAATATAGTTGACCGAGTAAAGATATCGTATGCTTAATACATATTTGTATTTGAGATTATGTTTTCTGTGTATGTATATATATATATTACTTACTGAAATTATTCTAAACAGAATAATTTAACCCTTTCGCTACTGGAGGGAGAAAAAAGAAGTGCTTCACTGGGCCCGCGGCTTCTTACCGCGGAGTGATGCGCTGTGCCCAGACGATTTTAGATATTAAGCCTAATTCGTGAAAAAAATTCCTCTAAAATCGGCTATTTATTAAAATATTTTGGTATTTACGTATATTATTTAAAATGCCTTAAACTTAAAATGTACAAAAGAAAAAAAAAGATTTAATCGAAAATTTAATGTTTTATACTTAAAATATATAAAAAATCATACTTTTAAGAAAATACAAAATATATTTACATATATTACATAAATTTCATGGTTTAATGATGTTCCTTTATATGGAATATATAGATATAAAAGATAAATGTTATTTTGCTGTATGGTATACTTATAAAAAAAATCAATGCATAGTACAACGTCACATGTCTTACACACATTTTTTTACGCTTCACGCAAGATTTTGAGCAAAGGGCATATCTTAGTCCCTCCCCCTTATATTTCTTTACTTTAATGTCAATGTACAGATTTTGATAATTTTCGCTAACATTACTTTCAGATTCATTTATTATTTCGCAAATCTCAGTATCAAATAAACTCTTTCTTTTCGTCATGACTGTCGCTACAAATAAAAACCGACTGAATGAAATGAACAGCTGAGAATATCTGCTACCAAATGCCCTAAAACCATAAAGAGCCATAAATTCTCCTTCGAACTTCTAAGAAGCAAGGAGGAAAGAAAAAAGCAAACCGAAAGCAAGTGCACTCTTTAAATCATTTTATTTCATTTAAAGAGCCGTGCCGCAGCACGTGCTTTTAACAACCCCCTCCTGGTAGCCAGAAGTGAAATCCAAGCCCGTATCACCAAGGTCAACACTTCAAATAACCTATCTATATAGATTTCGTGGTATTGTAACGCCATAATAGTAACATTAAAAAAATCAAATAAACGTTCTCATCAAGCGTATCTCTATTGATACATTGGGCCTTAGAAGACACTCAAACAGGGTATCGCCTGTGATACCCTGGGTACAGGAGAGCCAATACGAGCGTATCGCCTGTGATACGCTGGAAGCGATGGGTTAAACCTATCGTACAAAATGAA
This sequence comes from Nephila pilipes, assembly GCA_019974015.1. Lineage (NCBI taxonomy): Eukaryota > Metazoa > Arthropoda > Arachnida > Araneae > Nephilidae > Nephila > Nephila pilipes. The sequence continues at coordinate 66,363 of BMAW01078125.1, read as the reverse complement.
AGTTTGAGTGTGAACTACTGATACCCCTAACTTGAATAAAAATGAATATTATTTTAAGAATAATTGTAACAATGAAAAAGTTCTCTGAATTATAGATGTAATGATTTAATGTTTGAATATAAACGTCGCAAAGTCAAGACATATTCCAATAACGACTCATTTTGTAATTTTTTAACCATAGACAAGTGAATGAACCCGACAACTTTGTCTTTTTTGTTTTAAATTAAAGGAAAATATGAAAATGGTCTAAAATGAAATTATAAAAATCATAAATTTGTAATGATATAAAATTCAAAAAATGTTTGAAAATAAGGATCAAATTACTTGAAATTTTAAGACATTTGTTGTGATATAGGGCTATGCACAATTTTGACATCACTATCCAAGATGACTTTTTAATAATTTGAATGCTGTTCAGTTACAACTCTTTACCAACCAAAGAAATAATGATTAAGAAAATTCAATGAATTTGAATGAGTTGAGATAAAGTGTAATGAACTGAATTAATAATAGTAATTTATAAGGGAAATAGAATTGAAAGGAAACAGAAGCGATATAGAATATAACGACAAGCTTAATGATAACTGTAAGTTGTATTAAATCAACGAAATTAAAAGTTTGGGTAGAAGAGACTCCTAGTTAGAGTAATAAGAGTTAAATCTAAGATAAACAAGAAGTGTATGAATCGGAACGAATAATTTGGAAAACTACGACTTTATCATTAGTATATATTAAGGAATTCCAATCTTTGGACGAGTAGTTGAAAGGCGGTGAGAATGGATATGCAACAAATAACCAGTCCGTTTATATTTTTTTATCTGCCAAGCTTTAATAAGATATTAATGCAGCAGAATATACTAACATATATAATAATCAAACATCAACAAAATTATCGTATACTGTGCTTCAAGCCAGCCAACATGGCGGCCTCCTGCTATTCTAATTCTTCCCAAACTAGCGTGGAGTTGAGTTGTTCCTCTTAAATTCTTAGTGAAGTTGAGTTGTTTCTCTTCATAGATCCTTACTAATATAAACTAAGATTAACTGAGTTGAGGAATTCGAGACAGAGAAAGAGCAATCTTCCATATTCTTTGTTGAAAGCAGTAATAAATGTTCTATTTTCCTTATGTATCTTCAATTACAGTCTGGAACTTATTGATTATTTACTCAGTGTTTAAGACTGCTGTAGACTTATAAAATGAGAAAAGTACGTCACATCGTGAAGCAACCATTTTTGTGTCTGGAAAATATAAAAACATTGCAACTTAGTCGGCTTCAATTTCAGCATGTTTTGCTGCCAAACGATATTGAAATTGCATTAAATTACTCTTAGTGTTTCTTCCATCAATTTTTCTTTGTTTTTTTTTTTTGTTTTGATATATTCTCATTATACCAATGAAACGAGAAACATTTCATCAAAGTCTGGAAAATAATTGTTGTTCCTGCATAAATTACATTGAATTTAATTGAATATCTCAAATATTTTTAGTTAGAAGTGTGGAAATTCTTTTAATTTAACTTATATAAAAGTAATTTTAATATATTTAACTATTTAATAATTCATCCTTTGCTTCGTTAAAAAATTTTAACTTATCATCATCTGCTTTAATAACTTGACATTTATTTAAGTTTTTCATTATACATCATTTTTTTAAATTTCATTTTATTGTTAATTTTATTTGTAAAAACGAAGTCGGCTTTGATCAATTATGTTATTAAACTTGATTTTGTTGGTATATACCATTAAAATATATTTGTATTTCGACGATTATTAATGATTTTCCTTCTTTTGAATGATAAATTCCAAGACATGTTCCTATTATAAGACTTTTTTTTTTCGAATTTTATATTAAAGACATGAATTAGTGTAAATATTAAGAATAAAATGAAGCAAGATTTTCTAAGAGCGACAAAATTAAGTCTGTAATATATTGATAAAAATCTGAAGGTAGAAATTTGTTAAGAGTAAAAATAATTTTCTTATTAAAATGTGTAGACATATTTTTGTTTGGAGAAATTTTCAAAAATACATGGGCATTATATAAAGGATACATGGAGTTAATTTCAAAAGATTGATATTATAATAATTGCATTTAGATTATATATGATATATTTTCAATTCTAAGATATATTTAAAGTATTATTTAATTGTCTGCTTTTGTTTTAATATCCGAATTGAATGTTTTTGTCTAATTTCATCACTTACTTTTACACCTTATTTTAATATTTCACCTAATAATTCATTTTTCAGACCGAATATCATGTGTTTTTATTCTATTTTCTAACATTAACAACGTTTTTGTACTTTAGAATATTTTGCTTACGAAAATAAAAATGCATTTAGACTTTGAAGAAAAGTATTTTTTTTTCTTGACAGTAATTGCTTCGGTGGAGCTTAGGATTCCGAAGCACGCTTACTTTTGGCTATCGAATATTCTTTTGGTTCAAGTGGTGGTACAGATCGGGAAAAAGATGACATTCTTATTTAAAACCTTGAAAACTTCCTTGGTGAATGAGCTCTCTATCAAAAGTGAAAAATTTTTATAAATCAACTTAATTTTTAAAAAAAACATTAGCACATAATAAAATGCAATTATCAAAGCCGCTTTTAATTTCTTTAATTCACTTTTAAATTTAAAATACAGTTTCTCTAACAATATTCATTACAGTTCAACAAAGTATCCTTCAGCTAGTAACTAAATGTAATAAAACCCTTTGTTTTTATATTTTTCCAAATGCTGAAACTCATTCTACCTGTTAATCTAACTTTAAGGGAAAACTTATTTTTTTGAAGATGGAATTTTGTGTTAAGGTTTATCAGCATTATATACTTATTTATTGGATATGTAATGCTTAACCAAAAATGACATAGATTTTGCGTTGAAATGATAAAAAAAGAATTAAAATATCCATTTATATAATTATTGAAATAAAAATTAGTGTCTTCTGGAACCTGAACTCTAATTATGGTTACAGTTATTTATAAATTAAATGCAACTCATTTTAATTATTCAATTTTAAGAGGATGAGATGCTTCCGACAAGAATAAATGAGCATATCTTATAGCAAGTTTCAGTAATCTTCCCATTTTAATATTGAAAGAAAGGGATGTCATATTATAATATTTAGGTATGTATATATTCATGTATGTGTTTGTGAAAAGAATATCACTCTTATAAACACAAGTAATCATGCAATAAATAAGCAATAGCTATATTTTAATAAGCTTAGTAATCATTAGCTATATTTTTATTTGTAATTCCTGTATTTACATTTAGGTTCCTTTTACATAAAAATTAACAGATTTATAACTTTAAGAAATTATAGAGATCTTATAAATATGTAATTTTACAGTGAACGTATTTATTAATTCAAAAATTAAATTCTTTAAAGCTTTAGACTTTCAAATTTTAGGGTTCAAATTACATATAAGTTTAATACAAATATTGTTCCACGTGTTTATTTTGTGAGTATTTGTTAGAAAAATATTATATTCACAGTGTCGGAAATATCCTCATTTCAAAAGATGGAAAATATCAGTTCTGTTGATACAAAAACTATTCTTTGAATGAAGTTTCTTATTTAAAACTAATAATGTTGACATTTACACATTAATGATTAATAAACTAGGCCAAAAGAAGTAATCGTATAGCGAAGAAGAGAAGGTGCCATCATATATGAGATTAGAGAATTAAGATTAAGAACAGTGACTCAAATGAAATGACTATAATTTGCTACTGAATTAGTTTAATTAAAGAAAAGTTTAAGTATCAATTACATAAGTGAAGCAGGTTGACAGTGGTGCCCAAATTGTTGAAGTAATTTTTGTACGTAAGACTTAGATAAAATAATGCTAAATATCTACATGAATTGTGAGTATGACATGTCTGTGTGAATATTGTGAATAAGTGAATGTGTGTCGGAATGTAAATGAATTCTTGGCGAACCTCTTATTTAAATGTGCCACCAGAAGGGGTGAAAGGCAACCATAGAGACGTAGAAAACGCTCTTTCTTCCTGAAATTGCGATTAACACAACTGAAGTTTGAGTGTTATTTGACTTTCTGAAGATATTTCATGTGCAGAATCAAACTGTCCAAGAGGAACTATCCCGAATTTAAAACCTTTTGTTTCATTATACGTGGGAACCACCTGTCACTATGTAGAGTGTAAAATTTCAGAAAAAAGCATCATAATCCTCAGAAATCACATTTTGAGGCACAAAAGGTTTTTTTCCCTCTGGCTTAAGTAATTCCAAGTAAGAATGACTTTGAATATGTAAGAAGGAAAATTTTTTTAGTTTTGTTAGAAATTAGCCTTAAAAGTAAGATTATTTTTGTTTAAGTAATAACGGATCTGATTATTTTTAACCGAGTAAACTTTCAAAACTTTAAAATAAAAAATGTTAAATGAGAGTTGATTTACATCAGTAAGTTGATAATGAGAAGGGTTTTAAATATGTTATTCTTAACAACATCTTTGCATCACACACATCATAAGTCCCCATAAAGATGTATATTATCATAAGAAATAGAATATTTCTTTAATGTGATTACTATGACAATATCAATAAATATGCTGCTGGAGATTGCATATTTTCAATAACGTTGACTGTTTATCTAAAATTACTTTTATTCCTAATGTTATTCATCAGCAGTCTGTTAAGAAATTATCATTTATTGAATTGTAAAGTCAAGACCGTGGTAGCCGAGAGTGTCATTTTTACGAATTCAGGATAGAATTTTTTTTTAATCCTCTTTTCAACAGCAACGCTTAAAGTTAAAACACCTTAATAACTAGACCGATAGAGACATCTCTTTTAGTCTAGTTTGAAAATGTGCAGCAATAAATGACCCATCAACTCATCTTCGGACCCACTATTCCAGGGTTCGAAACAGCCACCGGCCACCAAGGTTAAATCGATCACCCTCCACGGGTCAAAAACCATTCAATGCCAAAATGATGACCCAGGACTTGTACACTAGATGGAAGTGCAACTGCTGGTTGTATATGCCTCCCATTCAAAATCCATGCATCTGTGCGTCTAAGACAATCACACTTAAATAATAATTAGCGATATTCCGACTACGTTGCATGTGTCGACGAGCCCCGCCTCTCAACTAGAGACAGCCAAATAGGAACTGTTTTCAGTAAAATAGACTGTAAAAATGTACCTTCTGTATCAATATCAATGTTTTTCTTCGTATCATAATGATGATAATGGAGGGGAAGCATTCAACAGCAATGACAGAAGTTAAAACACCTAACTAGCCAACGTGAGACTTCTCTTTTAGTCTGGTTGGTAAAGGCGCAACAATAAGGTGAGTAGTCAACTCTTCTTTTGACCCCCTAGTCCAGAGTTCGAATCAGCAACCGGTAAACAAGCCGAAATCTCTCCCCTTCCCCGTGGTCCAAAACTTGCAACGCCGAAAATTAAAAGAGGCTTGCTACCAGAGTAACAGGGGGGGTTCCATGTCTGATTATTCCGTCGGTGTTCATTTAGACGAGCCACGTGTTTGAATCCTAATTGAAATGCCGATGATTAATGATTTATTAACCTTCTACTTAGGAGCCCCACGAGAGCTATTAGTAATGGACCTCGTAATTTCCAAACTCGATCAAGTGAAAGTCAACACCTGAGATGGCACAACCCTCGACAAACCTTCTCTGCTTCTGCCTCTCTTCGCGGCGAGTCTTTAACAACATCATAACTTCAGCCGTAGACTCGAATGATACAATGCCCGTCATGAGCCATTCATTCGGCCACTGGGGCCAAATGAACATGGTCACGACTAAAAGCTCGTGCAGATGAGCTGGGTCACATTGAATTTATTGGAGCTTACAGTTTTGATGTGACATTGATTCTGTAACAATGGTCTATTGGATATCTTCTCTTCACTAACATAGATAATTTTTTGATAATTTGAATTGCATTAAATTTCAATTTCTTCCCAACCCAAATGAAACGTGATTAAATAAATTAGAACAAAATAGAAGTGAAGTGAATTAAGTTAGAGATGGTATAAAATAAAAATTAAATCGAGTTGAAATAAAAGAGAAAGAAGATAGAAATTAACGTCAGGCTGATAAATATTAGTAAATTGAATTAAAGCATCGCATTAATGATTTTTTAGATTGAAGCGAATTTTAGTTAAAGTACTGAGGTAAGAATTGGCTTTTTGCGAGAAAGTGTTGAATCAGCACATGTGTATTGGTCAGCTAAGATTTTATTAGAGACTTTTAAGTTAGAGTAGACAAATTAAGTAGGATTCAGGATAAAGCAACCTTATTACCGGTGAATATTATTAAAATGTCTTATTTTGTTCTAACGCATGTGCAATTTGAGTCCAATAATTATTGATTGTGTTTAAGAAAGTTGGGAGTAGAATTAAATAGTGCAGAAAGGGCGTCACAAGTTTGCTATGCAAAAATGTTAAATTATAAGAATCAGAAAAAATATTATAAGTCATTTAGAATATTTTGCAGAAAATTATCTCTCTCTCTTGGATTTAGAATAGACTTTAAATGGAAATCCTTGTATTGTCATTTCTTCCTAATGGGATAAAAGTTACGTTTTACTTGTACGGGTCTATTGGATTTAGTTTGCCTAATATTTACTCTCGGTCGTAACATTATTATATGACTTTATGTTTCTTATTTTTACAATTATTATTAGTGACAACATTTTTTTTTTTATTTCTTAACTTATTTATATATCTTATAACTTTATTAACATCACCGGCCATTATTGAAGGCTTTTAATTAATTATATTGTAAAATAATCACACAAGCTAATCTCAGTGTCTTTTTTTTGCATGTATAAGTGGCATCTAAATTATTAGTACGTACTTCACCTTTTGTTCCATTATCATAAAAGTGATTTCAGTTGTCAAGGTCGCATACGGTAGGCCCGCGGTTTTCGTAGAGTCGTGGGTTCGAGCCTCGATGCGATTAAACACCTACTGTGTTGCCAGGATTGAATCTGACAACGACCAGGCTGTAGCCGGGACAGCTGGATGTTAAATATGACAAGGCTCAAAGTCCTCTCGTTGACGTGTTGTAAAAATTAGGAGAGAGAAGTGCTAGCTTAAGTGTCATCCTCATTACTTGACAGATCTTCAAAATTAATATGGTTAAGTCTGCTGACAATAGCTTTCACGTTGCTTTTAGTGTGACGTTATTTAAATCAATTATTATAATAAAAAAATTAATTTTTTTTATTAGAAACATTCGCCACATGGTGCGTAATTTAGAGGAATAATACAGATATATTCGTTTTGGGCAAAAATGAAGCAAGTCACATTCGGTTTAAATCTATGATTTTTTTTAAAGAAAATAATTCTTTAAACTCAAAGAAAGCTTTTAGCGAAACAAACCTATCTATTTGAAAAATATTTAAGAAATAAGAAATCACATTTAAGCTATTACTAAGGAACGAATAATTTCAGACCCTTTCTTTCCCTCTAAAAATAATAAAAACTAAATAGTTATTTTCATTTAAGGAGTTTTGAACACCCATAGCATATGCATTTTTGGGAAAAGAAACAAATAATTACATTTTTTTTAAAAAAAAATTCCCAGTATTTCAAAAATTCCAACTATTTTTACAAATTATAATACTTTTAATCCATCAATCATCTTTTAAGGGGACAAAATAAATTGTGAGAGTATATTTGCATACGAAAATGTTACATTTAAAATTTAGAACACGTATAAAATATGCATTTTAGAACGAAGAAACGTTATTTCAAAACAAATTGTATACTTTTTATTTTATTTATTTATTTATTTCAAAATATATTTAATTAATTTTTTCTAAATATTTTAAAATTCCTATTACTACCATGCACAAAATTTAATGTCTTGCGGTAATTGTTTTTTTCTCAATTTCTTAGAAATATTTCTCGAAATCTTATGTATGGGTTCCAATTTGAGTGTTTTCTAGAGTTTTACAATGTTTCTTCCGTTAGACACTACAAAATACTGTAAAACAATATATATTTAATTTTGTCGTTTAAAAGAACCACTAAGTATATAAATCCTAGTACTATGTACAGAAATATCTATCATGTTACGAAAAAAAATCAAAAAAAAAAGAAAAAATTAAAACTTTAGATTGTTCACTAAAAGCCTGAGCATTTTCACTGTCATGGAAAATAAAGAGCTCAGAAAAAGCATTTTAAAATTTTGAAGGTCAATAAAACTTAGTGAATAAAATTGAACACACCAGTAAAATTTTTTAACTAACTTACAAAATAATGTAGCTATAAATATGGAATTTTGGGCATAAATTTACAAAAGTTATAAATTTAAAATATAAAATTTATTTTCTTTATTTTGGTCATTTTTGGGTATTGCGCACCCCCTTAAATCAACCATATTACAATATTTCAGGTTGAGAAGTATAACAATGCCAGCCTGGAGAAAATAAAAGGCAACTGAGTTTTAATACGAGAAAATAAATGCAAATTGCATCTCCAATACAGAAGCTACCTAACAACAACAAATTCCTACAAAACGTTTCTGAAATTAAATTTAACAACAGCTACTGAATAAAATGAAGAAAAATAATATTTTACAATATGCAAAACAAAAATCCAACTGATTCAAGCCTTAAATTTAATAATCTCTTTTCTATTGTATTTGAGAAGATTACCTTTATTTCAAGTTAGAAAATGTAATTTCAAGAGCTTAGTTTCTCAATCTATTTGCAAAAATTGACTTCGAAAAATAAATACGGTCTCGCTGGACGAAATATAAAATATGAATGAATAATGAATAATGAATAGTGACTGAACATTATTACACTCAGTATTATTAATACTGGGTTAATATTACATATTATAATTAGGCACGTTACAAAGTTATATTCTTTGCTCTCCAATGAACCTTAATATAAGCAAAGTGGAACACCTGAGTTCTGTTCTTTAACATGTGGTTAAGGTGGATTTCAAGTGAAGTTCTTTCAGTTACTTCTCCGCAACCCCCAAAAAACATGCTAAATATGCGAAGATCAAATGATTTACTACTTACTCTTGGAATTTCTGTTTTTGAAGATATTGTAATCTACAATAAACATTCCTTATCTGTAAAATAATTATTAAAAAGGCTCAAACAAGATGAATATTTAAAAATTAAAACATTTTTGTAATATTGAATAAACACTGTTCCTGTTGCGAAAGATTTATGAAGAAGCCTCTAGATATTATGGGACTATGAATCCCAAAACACCAATTAATATTCAAATAGAATTTATTTAGAATATCATTTTAAAAGAAGCATTTGTAGAACATTCGAATATGTTTTTGGATCTAATCCTTGCAATCATCCCGTTTGGTGAAGCATTTAAAAGGATATTAGTGGATTTTAAACTCAGTTTTACAAAGAATAAAATAAATACACTACGCTGAAGCAGTGGTAAGTGTACCTCAGAGGAGGAATGGATGTGTCCTAAAGGGACATAGAAGCTAACGAAGAATACAAGAATAAATTTATTTACAAGTTATCTTTATATAATAATGTACGTATAATTCTACGATAGGGTTTAAATGATTGACATCATACAGCACAACATCATAGAAGATAGTTTCAAACTAATAAGATTTAAGATAATCAGAAAATTCCTATTTATTAGAAACTAAATAGCAAAAACGAAATGCAAAGCATTTGTTTTACTAAATTACAATTTGTATGTGTGTGTGTGAAACAATGAATAAAAGAGACGATAGAATTGTGTTTATACAAATTAAAGATAACCCGAAACGATCTCGTTAAAAATTCAGATTTGCAATTGGCTAAATTCTATTAGGAGCAATGAAGTTTCGTTTATTTATGATTTTGAGAAATATTATCAAATGTAATTTAGTACAAAAGTTATATACATACCTTACATAATGCAATTTCAGAAACACAGAAAATCTTTTGCAAAATAATGAATTCCATGCATTCACGTTTCTTAATAAATATTCCAATAAAGAGTGAGAACATAATTAATTTAAATTAGGAAAAAAGGTTCAATGTTTTTTGCGACAAAAGATTTGGAAAAGAAAGAATAAATTTCATTTCTCTTAAGATAGCAGTGACAGCGAAAAAAATACATTAAAGAACCTAATCACATCCTAGATCAGTGATAAATGAAGAAAACTAAGATTTTAAAATAGTGCTAAACAATATTTTTTTTCCAGTTCTCAAACAAATGAATTTTTTAGTTCTCTATTTGCATGTAGTAATTTTCTGTATGGGATGTAAAGTTACCTGCCTGGCGAAATTAGGACTTGACTCTTTCCAAAACCACTATGACAAAAATTTTTAATTTGGGAGTTTCCTACGTTAGTAATATGATTGATCTTCATTAAAAATAAGGTTACTATTATGATGAAATAGGCGAAAACTGTTCCTACTTTTGATAAAAATGAATTTTTAACTCCAAAGAATTTTGCTACGTTCAACAAAGCTGGGAAATAAAAATTAAGTCACCAATACAATAAATTACTCGAAAATTAGAAAAAAGAAAATGTCGATTTTAAAAATAATGCATTTAAAATGCATATGCTTAGTATAATGTTTGCACATATTGAAAATTACATGAATACGTTTTTCAGGAAAATATTTTGTATACATGTAAATATTTTATTACACAAACTATAAAACCCATGATAAGAGGAAATTCAGGTAATATACTGTTTTAAGTGTTATGAAGCAAGCTATGTAAATCCCTAAACTACTTTCTGATTGTAAACAAAATATTCGCAATTGGTTAAAGCATTTCAATTTTTCCAAGAGTAATTTCTGAGTGGAGCATTTGAAAAAAATATAAATTTCTAATAGTTCATTATTTTCAACTATTCTTTATTCGAATACTGAATAAAACTCTAAGGCAAGATTCTAGAATATGCAAAATATTTATTTCCATTTTTATGTATGGATAACATTTATTTTAAAAAATTCAACATCCAAATTAAATAACCCTTTGTATTGAAAGCCAATAAGATTGATCAATTCTCATTCCTCTAGGGAAATATTTTATGGATTCGAATTATATTCCAGCAATAACAAATTTTCTTTTTACGTCGGAACCTTCGCATTGGTCACAGGAAGAGTGGTTGTTAAAATTTTTCAGTCTAGTTTATATAATTTTAAGGCTTTTGTAGTCTAAGACGTCTAACCATATATCCACTTCCTTCATAAATTTAAGCTTTTTCTTCCAATTGATTCATGCTTCCAAAGAACCAGTCTTCTGTATTTCCTAAAATCATTCCACTTTTTGAAAAGATAACAAAATTAAAAAAATATACGATTTTCTTCTGTTTTATAAGAGTGTTTTAATTTATTTAAACTAGTCATATATAATTTAAAATATAATCTTAGTATTGAGAGAATCTTCATTAAGACTGAATTACTCATTTCATATATAACTCATGAGCATAGCTTTATCTTTAAAAAATGTATTAAAATAATGGAAACTATACGTATTTTCTTCTATTTCACAAGTGCTTTAACTTAATTTACTAAGCCGTTGCATTTAAAACGTATTCTTAGTAATGAAAAACAGTTTTAATTCAGATTGAATACTTATTTTTTTTATGTACCTCATATGCACAATCCATCATTTAAGCAAATAATTATCATTTGATGTTTGATGATGTATATGATTCAGAAGTGTACACGTTTCTCCCAAACTTTGGATGCTATATCGAGTCTATTACTTTTTTACTGAAAAAAAAAAGCTACATGTATAAGTTTCTTAATGACAAATTTTGATTTTATAACTAATATGAATTAATATTTTATTGAACAATATATTAAAACTTTTTTATTACTATTATTTTAAAATAAACATGTAACACAATGCTTTGGAGTGGCAAATAAAAATGTTCACAAACAGGACCAGCATAAAATGAAATAACTTAGCTAAAACTTGTTTACCCTTTCACGTATGAAACTATGCTAATAAAAGATACTTTGTTTTTATAGATATATTAAGACCAATTTATCTTGAATTCTTAAGAGCATTCTTAAGAATGAAGAAAAACCTAATTTTCTTTTTTCTCGTGTTTATTAAATTTAATAAAATCTAATAAAAAAATTGAAATGATTAAATTTCTTTCATTCAGTAAACTTGCATATTTTGGAAACATAATTTTTATGAGAATGGCTTCTGATTTAACCCAACACTGCATAAGCTGTTATTCACATAGCTTCAGGAATTCATAGCTAAAGAGAGTTAATGATAAAATTATCAAACTACTTATCACGATGGTCCACAAGGAAATAAAAGATACATCTTCATCAGTATTTCGCAGAATAATGTAACCACACATTATTCTGTGAAACATGTTTTGAAATAGAATTCCTGCAAATTATAATTCCAATGAAATTTAACAGGTAATAGTAGTATAGATTCACCAAATTCCTAAATGTAACAAATTTTACAAAATTAATGTAAAATTGTACAAAATACTTATTTTTACACTTCGTAATTCCGGAGAATAAAAGTTTTCAAATTATTTTGGAAAACGAAATTATTAATGCAATAAAAATTCATCTAAAACATGTTCTTATCAAATGTAATGATTATATCACAGTGTATAATTATTTTTCGTAATTTTACCTTATACGAAACAGAATTTTAAAAAGTCTTTCCAAGCCTTTCAAAAAGAAATTATATTCATTAAATTGTGTGCAAGAAATTAATTATAATACCAAATAACTTTTATTGTAATTTGTAATCTAATTATTATTATTATTACTTCTCTTTGTGTTGTACATTCTAATGAAAACCGCAATAAAAATATAATAATAATAATATACTATATGTAAAGAATATTTCTTTAGTCCGTATTTAATATTATCAGAACAGTTAATTTACAATATATTAACAAAATATTTTACAAATGGTTTAGCTAAACCGTCGTTTAAAACAAATAAATTTATATTTATGTATGGGATTTAAAAACCATAAATTTCATTAATGTTGTTAGAAATGTTATATTTCTCAGTCTATTAATTAACTTATTATTATTTAGCTGTTTGTTTAAGCAATTCATTAAATTAACTGCATTATTTTCTTTAAGAGGGAGAGTATCATTTAATTATCTTTATGCATAAAATAGAATTCTATCTAGTGGTAATTTTAATTAAACTATAACCGTAACTAGTTTATCAAGTTTAAGTTATTTATTTAAAGTAGCTTAGTTATCAAATAAATCCTGAATCAATTCTTATCTAACAATTAAGATAAATAAAACACACTGACGCTTGTCGTGCATAACAGCCTTGGCGGAACTCGTGAGGTGAAGGAGCCAAGCTGGTTACATTTACATGCAATTAAAATCTTTTAAGGTTTATAAAATGAAATTGAAGTGTTAAAAATGAATAAAAAATGTGTTATATTTTTTGAAAATCTGAATTTTCTCACAATAGTTGATAAATTAAAGCATTTAGATATTAATGGATTTTCATTACAATATATATTTATTTTCCGTTAATGTAGTAAAGTGTATATTTAATCTCTTCAAATTCTTTCAAAATGATTTGATATTAATATTTTATTCAGTGGTTTTTTAATGAAACATTTGTTTAAGTAATATTTTATGTGGTAAATATTGTTAAAGAAATAATTCAAAGATATAAATTAGAAAGATAACTTTCAATGGAAAAGCAATCATTTTTTTATTTTTATAATCCAAATTATTTTTTAAAAAAATATTAAAGTAACTCATTTGTGAAATCTTCCTACTGAATTAATATTTGTATTGCAGTATTTAAATAATCATAGTATTTCCCAGATTATCATCTATAAAGAACTTCATATTTTAAAGCAATGCAGATGAGTTTATATACAAATACGAGAAATATTATTTTTGAAACACTAATATTATTTCTCATAACATTTAAATACAATGGAGAAAAGTAACTAATTAAAAAGTACATTGTACCAAATTTTAAAAATGTGTCTATTTTTCGAAGAATGTTGTAATGTATCGTAATATCGTATTGTAATATATATGTAACATTGCAGTTTTATACATGCATAAATAGTTTCAGAATATCAATATTGCTACTGAATTTTCCTGATATACTTGCTTGGTTGCATCAGGAAAAGAATTTAAATAATTTATCATATATATTTATATCTTATAAATATATAAATATTTAGGATTTTCCAGCTAATTATTAAAGAATTCGTTTTATTTTCCAATGTACTGTAAAACCAGATCCTCCGATACTCGATAGATGGCACCACGAATCAGAGTCATGTGATAAACTCATGCAGCGCCACCTATTCCAGAACAAAAACTGAGTGACACTTCGTTCTCGCTCTTTTTTCCTCCCACTTTACCGCTTTCTTCTTCTTCGCATTACACGCGTCGGAAGCAAACTGCAAACGCCCGAGCGCATTCCAGCGCCCATCGCCGATATGGGATAAGACTAATTAGATTGCCATCTATCCGTCTCGGAAGAACTGTTTACTCCTAATAGAGACAACCTGTATATAGTCCAATGTGTAAATATCTTCATCTCTTCAAATATTAAACGAAGTAAAACAAGTTGAGTCTCATCATTGAATTCCTGCGAAATCATAATACAGACCGATAATGGAATTACTCCCCTAGACAACTAGCCCTTTGCGTAAGAGCAAAGCATCGTAGATTCAGGATGTATAATCTCATCACCCCACAGTCTATATATATATATATATATATATATGATCAAAATTCACTTATAAAATTATAAACCAATACTCACATAAAAATAATAAACCAATTGAACATTGTAATTATAAATTCATATACTAATGTCTACAATCTACGTGTTTAACGAAATTAATGTAAAAGTAAGTAAAATTAATATAACTCAGTTAAAAATTATTTTATAATTAATAGATCATATTTAAATTAAATTTAAAAAAAACAAATATGAATTAATTAACTGAAAAATTATAAGAGAAAGCCAAATGGAAAGAAAGAAAATTTTAGATGAACATAAATCATGTATTAATTAATAGCGTTAGAGTGGAACAATGCGTGTTTATAGCTTCCTTATTGATCTAAACAGTGCACCTCTATGAATAACATTAAAAAAAATATGGTAACAAATCAAAATTATAAAAAATTTTCCTATAATTTTGCAGTTACTTAATTGGTATAGGTTTTTGATTTAAATTTAATTTTAATGTTAGTATGTTTAATTAATTATAAGAAACTTTATATAAGTTATGTTAATTTTACTTAGTCTTTTATTAATACATTAATGACTAAAAAAAAGTTTTTAGTCATTAATGTACTTCAATTTATCGAACATATATATATGTTTTTAAGCAATAACTTTCTCAACAATAAAATTCTTCCAACTAAAATTCTTTCTTGTACATATATCCTTTTAAAAAATGACAATGAGCAAATACATTTAACTTATCCACATACAGTTGGGTGTTTCAAAAAAAAATCGAGTTTAAAAATGAGCGGTGAAAGTATTATAAATCTTTAAACTTTATACCAGTTTTTAAGATATATTTTCTCTGAAATTGTCAGAAGTTAATTTTTTCGGCAGAATATGTGAAAAAGCTTTATAAATTATTAGCAGATAATTATTGGTTAAAAGAAAAAGTAAAATGTTTCTTACTTTTATTTAAACAAATCTCAATATCTTCGTGCCTAAAAATACCCGTTCAAATAAAACACATATAATACCGACTTAAATTGATTTTTAAAGAAAAGCGTTTTCAAAGAAAATCTAAAAGCAAGTGGCATTATGCCATTCTTAGTCATCTGTTAAAGAATTTTTATTCTCCTTTTCATTTTTTAAAGAAAAAAATGTTTTTTTTTTTTTTTTTTTTTTTTTGGCCCAAAAGGTAAAAAAAAATACCGCATTAGAGGTAAAAAAAGCTTCTACATTCAAAGCTAGACTTCGCATCTGGGTTCTTTCTTTCGGACTTAGGAACAAATATTTTCACCTAGAAATAAGTGCATTTTTATTCTTCGAAGTAAATTTTTAAGAACTGTTTGTTATTTTTTTTTTATCTAATAAGACTATGAGAGTTGAAGTTCCATACATAACTTTACTGAAGTTATAATATATATATATATACAATTAGAATCTGAAACAACTAATCATTGTTTAGGATTTAATAAATATTTAATATTAATTTAGCTTACTGATCTATTATGTGTACAGTTATTTGATTTTGCCGGTACTTGTCCATTAAAGCTGCGCCCGCCAAATTAAGAATACGCGAAGCTAGTTAAAAGCGCCAAGCAAGCGTAGAGCGAAATTGAAATGTAGGAAAACAAATAACACACCAAAAAAATAATATAAATTTTAATATTAATAATGTAGATTGATGATTAATTTGCTAAAAGGTTTGAAAATAATATTTCTAGTGATTCTGATGAGGACATGATGTGTTGTCAGAGACGGACAAAACATGCGTTTCTCCTCGCTTCCAGAATTACCACACTCTGTCTTGACATTAAGTTTTGTTTATTCTTGCAAATTGTCTTTATTGTATATTTTTTATTAATTTGAAAGTTTATTGATGTGTTTGACAGTAAAACTTCGTAATAATTTGAAAAGCGCTTCTGAAAAATTATTTTTCGAAGTTGTTCTTTATACACATTTTTCTGTCAATTAAAGAAAAAAGATTATTAAAAAGGCTAATTTTAAAATGTATAACAATTTAATTAATAATCTAAAATTTTATCAAAAATTATAACATTAGGATGAAAACTTTTTTTTCCTTCTAAATTAAGCTTAGCTACGTAAAAAGCCCAGTCCATGCGACAGTTCCTTCCGATTTTCCTCCGTCCCAACGGAACGTCCTACGCCAAGGCTTGTCGTCCCGAAAGGGTTAAATATATCAAGGCTCAAAAGTCTTCCAGTTGGCATGTCTTGCAAGTTGGGAGGAGTAGATGCCAATTCAGGTGTATTATAGTCACTTGGTCCGTCACCAATAGCCCTCCTATTGCTTATGAATGCGACGTTAGTAAGCAATCACTCACTCGTTGTTACAAATTACGATACTTGAAGGCTACTCACTGTTTTACAAACTCTAACTCTATTTCAGTCAAGCTAAAATGACCCCTATAGATCGTGTCCAGAAATTAAAAATAAGGAGCCTCAGACGTTCAAATAAAAATTGTTCCCGTAAACTTTATGGTACTGTGCTTAAGAATAATATTTTAGGAATATAATATGTACTCATTTCTCCTAATTGCTGGAAAATCATTGTTAAAATACAGTGTTGAATTTCGAAATCGAGATTCCAATTCCTGCCAGTTGTGAATTGATTATCCGATTTCTTCTCGCGTAAAGAAACGCAAAATTCAAGATTTTCTTACAAAATAAAAATTGCTTATAGGTTTGGTAAAATGAGTCACACTGATATATACAAGTGGTTTTACGAGAGTAGTTTTTGCACAAAAATAATTCAAAATGTTGTTTCTACTCGAAAAATGATGACTTCTATCTTTTGGGACCGTAAAGGATCCCCTTTTAAATTTTTGATCTAGCATTAAGCAATTAATTCTGAGCAGTAAGATAAGAGAATTGGAAGCAAAGAAAGGACATTAGAACGAAAATCGTTTTATTGATTTATTTATTTATTTTGTGTTGCAGGAAATTCATATCCCCTCACAGCCAAATCCACAAAGCATATTCCGTTGGCACATCATCATCAACCATCCCGCTCCCAACTTTTATCTAGTAACCTCAGGTTTTCCAATTTTCATCTCCTAAATCGTTCAAAGGTGGGAAACAGGCTTTTGACCGCCATTGAGGTACATACTGCCAACAAACAATTAGCCAATTAGATGTCTGGAGTCTTTTTGTTTAGACATAAGTGAAAGCTCAACTCTCGACTCACAAATAGTGTATTATGAAGGTATTCCTAATACACTTTAATACCTTGAAAGTGTGTTATGAAGGAAATTGACTTTGTGAAAAAACTGTATTTAATACGCGTATAAGAACTTATAAACTTTCAGAAATATATTACATTTTCAAATATGAAGAAACTGAGCATTGTTACTTAACAGGACATCCCTCAAATTTGAAGAAAAGGGAGCTAACTCAAGTGTCGAGCTCAGCTTTTGAACATGGCTCAAAATTACACAGTGTATTAGTTGCGGATAGTGGATCTTTGTATCAAACTGGAATATAATGCGTCAAATACAACTACAGCAATAGCTTCAAAAATTAATTCATTATTATTTTATTATCCAGAATTATAAATAACGTCTTCAGGTTGTCGCGTTTTTCCATAGTAATACTGCCATAACCATTCATGAAAATAATTTATTATCACTGATGTATTTATATCAGATATTTCAAGATTTATCTAAATTAATTCCTGTGGTGGAGATGAGGACTGAATAGAAAATATTTAAAAATTATGTCCTTAAGACGATCGCGATGATGTGATATAAAATAGTTTTGATAATTGATGTGAAAAATTAAATCTGAAATGTATACTAATATCACTACGAATCAAATAAACGACCACTATTATTACGATCAAACGATTTTAATTGAGCTAGAGCCTCAGAGTACAGAGCCTTTTACAGAACAACTTTGAGTTTTAGAACTGTTTAATATTATACAAACCTTTTTTAATTCAATCAATGCAGAATCCCGAATCGAAACCCTTTCGATACAAATATCGAGTTTTAGATACAAAATTGCCGAAGTCTATTAGTTTGTGTGTACAAAACACTGATTTGAATCAAATGATGTTGATCCAAATTATGCCAAACATTAGATCTTCCCTCTATATAACGGAATAGCATGGAAACAATTAATTATGGTTATGAACTTCATATTAAGCAACGTTCAATCGAGTCTTTGGTTCGATTCCCGGATCCCTGAAAGATCAATTATGTAGAATTATTAGATCTAATAAGTTAAGTTCAACTGAAATCAATGTTCACAAATGGCGTAATGCGGAAATAAGAGATTAAGGTTCCAGCGCATATGTCATCCTGGCCGCCGTAACAAGCTCGATTTTGTAAGGTTTGTTAACAGTAGCTCTTACATGACTCTAAAAGGATATTAATCAGTCAACCACTTACCATAAGTAAGTGAGTATTTGCTTATTATAGTCAATATTAGAATAATACGAAACCTATTGTCAAAAGAAATCGCAATTTTATGCCACAATCAGATACACCTGTAAGAAAGGTTGTGTTGACACCTGTTGGGAAAGGTATCTAATTCATTTAACTTCCGCACTCATCCCTTATGAGGCCTTAGAATACCAATTCAACGTGCATCAGATCCTCTGTATTAGGGCCTTAGAGATTTAAAACTCGTATCTCCAAGTCTTAATCCATATCTACTCAGCTACTGCAGTCTCCATGGAAGTTAGGAGAGAGAGGTTAAGTTAGAAGAGGGAGAGTTAGCGACCATGAGTGCCAACACAGCTATTGTAGACACCATGGACAAAGAGAGAGGTCCCAGCTCACGATTCATCCTTGCCACTTGGCTAGGCTGCAGGAAAACGCAAATTCAGTCAGCAATTGACTCGCGCAATTTAAAGCGATATTTAACTGAACCAAACTTAAACTAGATTAACTGCTGCCCTAGAACATCAAAAATATTTATTAGTTATGGATTTAACGATTTCAGAGCAACTTTAAGTAAGGAAAGTGACAGCGAATATGGTAAATATCCGTCACCCATTCTATTCGATAGGTCTTATGTAGTATAAGGTCTCGAACCTTCGACTCATTTGAAATGGCATTGGTCATGTGCTCGATGTCGTGATCTCTTGATACCTCGGCGGCAGTCAATCACCGTTTTTAATACGATTGAATATTAAGTTTCTTATATCTATATAAAACACTGTTGTGGTAAGAAAATAAATATTGTCTATGTCATGCAATTATCATACAAACATTATACAAATAAATACTTTGGATTTATAAATATTGCAAATTATGTAAAGTATAGAATAGTTTAACGTTCAAAAATGGAACAACAAGATCTTTCCCTTTTCAGAGGACAAATATAATGAAAATCTTTTCCGTTTATATGCTTACTAACAATAAATAAAAACTATTACAAAAATCAACAAATTTACTAAAAATAGAGTATTTCTTTTGATGTTACCCTATTTCAATACGGATAAATGTCAACAAAACGGTAACTAACTAGTTTATAAAATTCGTATATTTACATTAATTGTCAAATCTTAACGCTTTATATGATTTTCTATTGAATGGTTGAGTGAATGTTCATTAATGTAAGAAACTTTAAAATCACACTTATTAATTGGCTACTAGATTTGTACCCGTGATTCTTAGTTACCATCAAACAATCAGTAGAGTTTATTAGCTGGAATCCAAATCTGTAAGCTTCCACACCATGATAATACAAGGACATTGAGCTTCAACAGTTTTTACATGCATTAACTCTTGTACTCGATGTTTGTTTAGTAACTTTGTTTGGACTCAAATCGATGATTGAACTAAACCAACGTCTGCCACGAGTTCAAGACCATGACCATTCGGCTACCGCCGATGTAAATAGTTTTCGGAAAGATTTAGATATGTGAACAGGATGACTCAGGTTCTTGATAAAAAATATCAGACGGTGATAAAACATATATTAACCAACAGTTTCGTTTTAATTATATTTTTATAACTGTGGCATTCGATACGAGGAAAGTAATGCAATATCCATTTGTAAGAATTCATCGAAATTCATAGCATCAGTATGGAATTGTGTCTGTTTTGTCTGTATTTTTTTGTTTGGTGTTCAAAGTGAAAACATTTGCGACATTTGTTTTGATTTGACTGAAACACACACATGTTTCAGACATACCAAAACAAGTCTCACAAAAAAAAAACTATTAAAACAAATGGTTTCACGAAGAAAGAGGAAAACGAGCGATTAAATCCTTATTTTTTTTATCTTATCTACAGTTTGATTAAATGCTCAACGAAGGGTGGGACATACATATTTATTAATTTCATGTAAAAATCAATACGTGTTCAAATATAGTTGTATAACTTTTGTTTTATTAATTATAACTGAAATATTTTTCGGTATAGCCCTTACATAATGTTACATAATTCACCTACAATAAATGCGAAAATATATTGTATTATTTTTGCTGATTTCTTAAGACTGGAAATCTTCTATTCTTCCATGAAAATGGAATGTATAATTTACGCGAAATTGCTTACACGTAATCTTAGAGAACGTATCTATCATGTAAAAACATAATTACATGTTCTTTAAATATCCAAAGCGAAGAGCGGATGTTAAGTTGATTCGCCTTCCATTGATCATTCGAGTGTCCTTTCTATCATGCCCCTCACACCGTTCGTCATATTTTAATTCAAGTCCTCTATTTCATCAAAATCATCATACATTTTGTTATTCTTCTATTTTAAGCATATCTGAATTAGTGTTGAAACATTCCACTGCAACTTGTTTTCATGTTTGCTTAAAATTGTCTTTTTACACCTTTTTAAGATTTTAATCCTTACATTTTTGCATTTTTGTACCATTAGTAACATTTTATTAGTGTTTTGAGCTTAACGTGTTTTAAAATAAAAAAGCAATATTTTATACAAATGTCTGGCTAAGATTAGCCAAATTAAGCTCTTGCGCCATAAAACGAATATTCACTCACTAACTCACAGTGCTTTAAATAATTAATGACTGAATTTTAAATTTTCTGTTTGCATTAATTGCTTTGCTCATCTGTTATTTTCTCTATATCTCTCTTGTGAATACCATATAAATTGATGCTAAATTTCTTACAAGTCATAGCTTGAATAAAATTAAATTAATTGCTAGAAATAATTTCATAAATTGCTCGAAGAAATGTGCTTATTTAGATGTCTTGTAAACAAAATAGCTCTTAAAATGTTTGCCAAAAACTTTTCAATCACCCAATGCATTAGTACCTACTCGTCACCATTCATACTTTCTTTACTTTCATTTTAAGCTAGAAGAAATGAATGAAATTCAGAGAAATTATAGATGCAATCAGTGTGTAGTTTGATTATTTTAAATATTAACTTTTCACCATTTCAAGCGCAAATATTACCGCGTTAATGATTGCAATAGAGTTAGTTATTCTGGTGAAAAGATTGTGAATAAAAATAGAACAAAATTATGTTTCGTAAATATTTGAAGTTCGAAAAGAAAACAGAAATTAAAAATTCGTTTCTTTAATGTTAAGGAAAATGTATATATAAAGAACACATATATGAGAGAAAATAAAAATTAAGAAAAGAATTAAATATGCAATACTTCTATATTATTCACAAATATCTTTAAACTAATGAGTTTAATACTACTACTACTATAATAATAATAATAATATATATATATATATATGTATTGTGTGTGTGTGTTATTGTGTGATTGTGTGTGTGTGTGGTGTGTTTTTGTATTCAGTGTTGTGTGTGTGTGTGGGTTTGTGGAAATCGACTTGACTTCACACCCAGAACACGCGGTATAGAACGTCTCCGCGCACTACTGAACGCTACTGTCTTGCGACGCATTCCGCGTAGGGAAAGAACGTTTGCACAGGGAGAACATAATTACGAAGTGGGAGTGGGCACACGGTGTCTGAGATATATCACTTCGCTAAAACTGTTTTGAATAAGTGGGGCTCAGACACCTCCTCAAATGAACTGTTTTCATTACTATCTGTATGGAACATTACTTACGCTTTCTCAATTAACTATATTCTAAGTGCATCGCTACTTTAATCCTGTAAATAAGAATAAATAACTTCGAACAACAGAAGTATCATTTGGGAATGCGGACTTTATATATATATATATATATATATATATATATATATATATATATATATATATATATATATATATCTATATATTTGACAATATTTAAGCATCAAATATACAGTAATACATTATGTAATGTAAAGTGAATTAAAGTAAATTTCAAATTAAGTTATTAACAATTTAAGCCTGAAATTTATAAATTCTTAATCTTCGCAAGGAGGAGGTTTTCGCTTCATAACAGGATAGGATAAGTTAAGCATCTTTTGATTCTGGGCAACTGTTTTTTTTACATACATTGTTAGGCACTATATAGCATATCATTATGTGTGTAACAGTATCTTGTCGCCAGCTGATTTTTGTTTCATTTTTTCCAAAGCTGAAGATAGCCATAAAAGGACAGAGATTTGTAAATATCTTGGATACTGAATGAAATGTTGCATTTATTTTGTGAATTGTTTGTCCCAAAGCCTATAAATGGCGTTTTGATAACCTGAAGAAACAATGGAAAATTTTTACAGATTATACCGGTAATTATTTTGAAGGAAATAATTTTTTTCCTCAATCATAAGAAATTGTCTATATTTAAATGTGTGTGTGTATAACGATTTTACTTAAATTTAGTTTAATTTCTTAATTAATCCCATAGCTATTATGTTAATTATTATTTCTTGTTACAATTCCATTACATCCCTTAATTTATTCAATCATGCGATTTCTAAATTGGCTAGTTCACCATTTCTCACGCTTCGTAATAGTAGGGATATTCCCTTTTTGACTCCTCGTCTCCATATAAACATCTATGACCATAGGATCTGAATAATCCTTACTTTAACTTCCCAAATGGGGAAAATTTCTTTCTCTTTTCCCCTAACCGCAATGGCGAGTGGACCCACGTCCGTTTCTATCCTGATAAGTATAAAATATTTTATAATTAAGTATAAAATATTTTAACTTCAAAATTTCCAAAGTGACAAAAAAAATCACAAAAGTTTTGTTTGACTCACAAGTACCTTTTCCTAGCAGAAACTACTCCGATGTTTAACCATTGTATTTGTCCGATCACTGTGCGACACATTTTGACAGAATGCTCTGCTTTAAAAATTTTAAATCATACACTCTATCTTTAATTGATTTGGTTGGGGAAAATCCTCAACAAAACATATTTAATTTTTTAAATGACATTGCTTTTAGTCCATTAACATAGTTTTCTAAATTTCTATCGTATCTTCTATCATGCGGAACGTCAATTTTAAATCGTTTTAGCTAAAAAAAAACCAGTCTAATACCTTAACCTTGTGTTTGGCACAATATACCCCTAGCGGATTCAATGCCGTAAATTCAACCAACCAACCAACGAACCTAAAACATATATAAAATATATATGAGTTGAAATGTTTCAAAGTTCTTCAATTTATTTTTTAAAAGGCATGGTTACTATTCTCAAAAAAGT
Organism: Nephila pilipes; assembly: GCA_019974015.1. NCBI lineage: Eukaryota > Metazoa > Arthropoda > Arachnida > Araneae > Nephilidae > Nephila > Nephila pilipes. The sequence goes on along the minus strand of BMAW01078125.1, from coordinate 42,148 downwards.
TTCTTTTGATTGTTTTTCTTAGTTCATGAAACACAGAAAAAAAATCAAAGATATCCGTTTTAAGACCCCTCCATATATTTTACTGTCTGGATTGCCTTTATCGCCTGCACTTTCTTTACCAGAGATTCATAATGACTGCAATGAAAATGCAGTCATTGCAATCACTATGTTCATTATAAGCCAAATTCAGTGTTTTGCCGTAAATGTTTCGGTCTCCATATCATCTGCAATAGATTTATTTTGTAAACTCATAAATATTCATGATGTCTTCCTGAATTCATTACTTTCCCGGAGCTCAGTGATGATAAAACTGAATTCTAACAAGTCATTAATTAGGAATAATATTCCGTCGTCCTGTCAAACAATGAAATCCGGTTTTGTATTATTTTAGAGGCTTTGAATTACATACACGTATCAAATCGATTTAGTGTTTTTGATATATGTATCTCGTGGATTATTTAATCATATAATGCTTACGGTATGTGATATCAAGCACAATATCCCATCCTTATCAATCAATGTCACAAGTAAGTTAACATTTAGTTTGAAGGGAATTTGTAGTAAAATATATAATAAGAGAGTTTATTTTCTGTTTATTTGGTGATTGCATTCAAGTTTATGTACCATAATGTTTTCTTCGGTATAGGTGTTGCTATTTTAAAAGTAAAATGTTATAGAACTAAGTAATCTTATTTTACAATAAATAGTCACGCTCATTCTCATTGCTTTACAAAATATTCAATCTCATTGCTTTATAAAATATTTAAAAAAAACATAATTTTCTATGAAGCATCTTAATCACTTATTGAAGGATTTTTTTTTTCTTGATTAAGTGTATTTAGGGGAAATATATCATCTCACTCCAGCAAGTTTTCTAAAACAAATTATAAATTTATGAATTAAAAAAAAAAAATTAGACAAGCAATATTTATATTTTTTACAACGTTTTTATATATTTCACTGGGTGTGTGTCTGTCTGTGTGTATATCAGTGTGTCATCAAATTTTCGACCGTTAATTTAACCAACTTTCCATCAAGCTAGAGCTCTGAAACTTTGGGAATCGTTCTTACTCGCCTAACAATGCTATATTTAGACATTTGCAACCAGTTTTAACTATTATTTCAATTTTTTTTTAAATAAACTTTGCCACTATATAAAAACGTTGGTTTTTATCTCGAATTATTTCCAAATAAACAACTCATAGTCTTTGTGATTGAAGACCTTTTTCGTCCTTAATTGATGACAATTTTTTTTTCAATAATTAGATAAATAAAATAATTTTTAATAGCCGCATGATAAATAAGTCTTATTTAGTTCATAAAAACACGATCTTTATGATTGTTTTATAATACAAATTCAAGAACCAATTTAGCTTAGGAATTACAGATTTTGAGTATCTTATTACATAAGAATATTAAATATTATAATTTATTCACACAAGTCCAAGATTCTTATGGGTGTACAAGTACACTGTCATTGGAAGCCACATTTCAGAAAAGAATATTTGAAATGGCCAGTTAATAAGTGTTGCCCGGAAGGAAATTGTAAAATTTCCCCAGATAACACTTCATTAACACATTTCTTGAATTTATCTCCCAAGAAATTTTTTTCGATCACGTCGTTACTGCCTCCGAAACGGTGATAGTAACCATTAATGCAGAGCATACAACGTGATGTTCATCTTGTTCACAAAGTATGGCCGTATTTCAAATACTTTTCTCTAACCAGAACTTTTTCGATTACGCGATCACGAATACGATTTGTGAGAACCCTATAAAAATAAACAATAAGAGAAATGCTTTGAGAGATTTTCTCCCCAAAACTTCCACAAAACTATTTCTCAACCTGAAGTGTAATTGGATGAGTAACCCCGTACACCACCTTCAGTTAACTCAGATCAGAAAGTCGCAAAAACCCAGGACAACTCAATATTTAAAATATTATTTATTTGTCGCATGTATTGCTGTGCATACAGAACAAAAAAGAGAAGTGAGAAAGTAAAGTTTATAGGCACAAAAGCCAGATATGGTTATGATGCACCAAAAAAGATTTAACTATGGTCTAGACGTGAAAAAAAGTGGAAGAAAAGACAAATTTGTTGACAAGAAGGAGGGTCGAAAATAGAGAAGGATCGCTAGGGTATCCCGGGGGTGCGTCCCACGTGTTTACCAAAAACAGTAAACCCCATGGGAAAGAAAAAGATCACTAGGGTGCCTCGAGGTCATGATGCCCATACTTTCCTGTAGAAGGCAAGTCCCTGAGGTCCCCTGATATAATCCCCAGGAGCAGGGTGCCCGGCTATACCCCCACAGAACAAAAAAGAACGAAACCAAATAATAAAGAATTTATTTTAAATATATACACAGGGATACAGCTTGCATCATAAACTGTAGAAACTCTAATTAAATAAACAGAACGATCTCAAACCAGGTCCAGGATGAAGTCCGATGGTCTGTTTCGGACATTCGAGGGAAGTGTTGGGCATATGTTATTGCGAATGTGAGTGATGATTGTACTGGTATAAATATCAATACTCGAAGTAATGAAATTTGCAATACTGCGCACATGCAGAAATCATTTGTTCTGAAGTGCCACCTCAATGGCAAGGCGAGAATGTGCAATTGATTCTTGACACTTTATGGCATAATGAAGGGTTGCGATTGGTGTAAAGAGGATCGCCACCGTCCACAAACTAAATTTCGGATTAAAACTAAGTATCGGTTTGCTTTAACTGATCTTCATATAATTGAGCTTTTACAAATTTCCCCCTAACAAGTTTTTAGTCAAACTTCCAGTAATTAACTGATAAGGACCACATTCGCAAGGCAACCACGAGAAAAAATATAACTTGTAAAAATTTGTTTATTAAAGTGTTTGATATAAACAGAATAAATTTTTTCTATGTTTTTTTGAAAAAAAACGTTATTTAGTTTCTCATATAACAAGAAACTAAATAAAATAATTGCTTTTGGACATTGATCGATTTAAGTTTACTTATACTTTTGTAAAAAGAAAGAAAGAAATGCCTTATGTTTATACAATGAGCAGTTTTTGTTTATCGTATTTGATACATACGTCTATTTGCGTAACAGTTGTACCACTCGCCTACGAGAGAGACACGCGGCTCTCGAGTCACGCTATGAACGTCTCTGACCTGTAATTATTGTATCTTTTTTTTCATTCACCTTTTCTTACTTTTCCTACATTTTGATCTTTTTTTGTGGGAATGTAATAAAATCTTAAGTGTCTTTTGTTTTGAGATCAATGTGGTTTATTTTTCAGATCAATACTGGTCTTTAATTCTCTTAGTACTGTAAATATTTTGCCTTAAATTACTGGTTATAATTCTAAGTACATGTTAATTTGTTTTACATTAATACAATCATTGTCTTGATACATTATTTGAAATAACTGTAATAAAGTATACTATAAACATATTGATAGCCATTATCTAAAATGGCCTCGCTATCAAAAATACAACGTCAAATTTCGTAAGTCGTTATATATGAATAACTGAATACGTTATACTACTCCCACGTCTAATGTACATGAAAAAATTATATTTAAAAATATAAAATTCGTAAAACATAAATAATCAATAATTTGTAATGTAAAAAATAATTATAAGATAGATAAATTCTCAAATGTTTAAATTAAAAATATAATATATAATTAATAAATACATTGATACATGTCTTCTTTTACTTGAATACTTATTTTCAGCTTAATTTCACAGACTCAATCAAATTTGAAGCTACTGAAATAAAGCTGTATTCCAATTGATGTTTAAGAGTGTATCAAATCATGTTAAGTATATATTGGAAATTGGCCTTATTCAAACATTAGGATTAACAATTTATTATAAATGTTCAATACATTTGATATGTCTTGTGACTAAAGAAAATATTACATATTTAGATATGTTAAGAATCACACGCCGCTTTTTCAGCACTGTATGCTTTTGATCATTATCATCCAAAAAAATGTAATTATTATTAAGGCCAATTTTTGTCCCAATATACAATAAATTGTTTTAAAAAATGTCTATATAAAGCTGGTGAGTCTCGATTCTATTAACTGACTCTAAATTGCAGACCCCCGAGACACTCAAATATCTCCCAAAAAGTATGTTTTACATCTATATTTCATTCTGTATGAATGTTTCTATCATGCGTTGTACGAGAAAAATTATTTTTGAGTGGAAATAATCGGAAGATTCAATTAATCTTCGCTATAAAATGAGCAAATTTAAGTCCGCAGTTTGTTAACAAAGTTATTTTTTTGGATGTTAAGACCAGGATGCATTTACGTGTTTCGATTTCTGCATACCATACATCTACTGCTAATCTAAAAACATTAAATTTATTTTTGGTAGAAAAAATAACTTTGTTCCAGAAATCTGTAGTTCATTTGAGTATTTTATAGTAAAGGATAATCGTTATTTGAAATATAATTCAATATTTGTTCAATTCTTATCTCTCGTTAATTTTCTAAAACAGTGTTTTAATATATGTTAACTTTTGTGAATTAATTTTATCTAATTTAATATATCAAAACTACAGTAGCTTTTGAAAAAAAATGTACAAATAATCTCTAATCTCCTGATGGCTTTTTTTTTACAAAATATCTTTTCAATTAAGTGAAAGAATATCCAAAATTCTTTGCGGATGATTTATTTAAAGCTTCTGTTTAATCTCAAAATCACATGAGCTAATTGAATAAATTTGCAACATTGGTTATTCATGAAATTTCCCTTAACTAACCTCTGGGGTCTCTTTCTGGCTTTATATTTAAATTTCCGATTTCTGTCGAATCGAAATAAATGTGATTATTCAAATTCAATTAATGTTTGAACTACAGTGAATAGATAAAATCCTATCGAATGACTTTAGATTTGAATTGGAATTAAAAGGTTATGGTAAAGGATTGATACCCGAAGTATTCTTGCGTGTCTACATGATCCTTCGATATTAGGACCCAACACTGTCTTATTGATTGAATATTTGAAGGAGATACTAGCACTCTATTCCGATAAGCGTATTCTTTGATATAATATAGGAATTTTTAGTACTCGCTAATAGAAACGTGCAGTCTGCTTAAGGTCATTCCCTTATTAAAGGATTAATAAACTCTGCTTTGAAATATAATCGACTATTTTAATTACTTTATCTGATCTTGAACTTAAGTTGAAAATTAAATTTGTGATTAGATTAACATTTAAGATTTTAGTCAAGATGGGTAAAGAGGTTACGTCACTAATTTTCAAGCTTCCTAGTGGGTGAAGTTTGAGTCAAATTATGAACTATATTCTTGTTAACTTATTATATAATTTTAATTCTAAATACTTCAATTAACTGTTCTTTAATATTGATGTAGTTTGTAGCCTTATAAGCAACATTTCAGGATACAATTATTAAAAGATTAATGTTTCAATACAGGTTGAAGCATAGGAGTCTATTTGGTATAGTACTCGACTCCGATGTCTAGCTGGCTTAGATTTCGTACTTTTAAAACTTCTTTGAAGTAGGGCTGATGACGTACCTATGACCGGAGGATCTTAAATGCCTTTGTTCTCGGAGTGTCGTTTCATCAAAATTGTATGTGACACGATAACGTTTGCAAGAAACAGAAAATATACATACCAATTATGTAATAATGAAAGATAACTACGAGTTTAACACTGAAACTGCAGAAGCAGTCATTTTGTCAACACAGCTACTTTCAGATACGCGATTGTTCTTTAAAAAAAATTTAATGTCCGCTCACTGACATTTCTTGACTTTTATTCTATTTTCGAGAGTATTTAATGCATAATTTCATTTCAATATTGCATGGCACCAGTTTAAATTAATATTAGAAATGGTCAAAAAATGTCACTAAAGAGATTTCAGCCATTTGTGGTACTGAAATACTCTGTTTCTTTCTCTGTTTTCTCCCTTTATTTCATTTGCACAAGATCTTGTTCACAGAGCCATTGCAGGTGAAGGCGTATTATAAACATTGTATTATAAACATTCAAGAATTCAGAATTACACGTGTCTGTCATCTGTTTCTTTAATAACCAGCTGAAATGGAATGAGAACTGATAAATGTTCAGCTCTTTTTTTTATCAAATCTATAAAATTTATAATGGTGATAAAAATAGTGATTCAGATTTTAATATTCCACCTGAAAGCGAAACCCTAAAGCGAAATTCGGACTCATAAAAAGAGGAAATGGATGATCAAAACCTCGGCAACATAATGTTCGTTCTTCACACAACTTTCATGTTCGAGATGTAATTCAAAGATAAATTCATGATAAAAGCACTATCACGTCTAGGATACATACCCCAAGTAACGGATTGAAAGAAAAAAAAACAAGATCTACTTCGTATACTTTAAACCATGTATGAGGAAATAACGCTTTATTTTGGCGTTTGCAGTTTTCCAAGTCATTCCTATTGAAACTTTTAAGGAGGTCATTGATAGTTAAAGCTGGATTGAGGAGGTATTTCCTCGGAAAAATTTAATGATTTTATTAGCTTGAGCAATATGCTGTTCTAGACTTGAATTAGTATGGTAAAAACTGTGATGTTCTCCAGTATTCAGTAAAATGACCCGAAACCTTTTTAAAGCATTCCAACAGGTCCTATGATTTCATGATAAATAGACTCATTCGACTTGCGCTGAAAAAAGACAAATTTGTCCTTGTCTCTGAGCTATGGTTGTCTTTTGTGTAAAATTCTCAGTTGCATTTTATAGCGGATGAAACTATAACAATCGATAAACAAGAGTTGCTGTATTATATACGTTGTAATTTATACAATACTTGGAAAAACGCCTTGATAAGTTTGAATTCAAATTCAGACTGACAGTAGATGTAAAGTCCAATTATTTTTTCTATGGTTTTATTAACCTAGGAAAGGGTAAAGAAGGACAAAACCTTCAGCCTAGAGAATATGTCGTTATGAAACTAATGAATCAGTTTCTTTATAAGGGAAGAATATCACTAAAGGTAGTGGTTTTATGTACCAAAAATTTGTGGACACTTTGTTTAAAAAGAAGCATTTGTTGTTGATAGAATGCGTCTTATTTGAAGAGAACTGTTGCTGATTTGCAAAATTACTAATCTCAAACGATTTTTAACACAGGTTCTAGTGGACGTCCGAAACCCGTATTAATGTTAATGAAATAAAATCTATGCATCTTAAGTACTACGCATTAGATCGTTAAGGTAGTTGTGGATAATCTCAAATATCTGGATAAATAAATCTCAGTCCTAGTAACGGTAATCTTTTACAACTTCGCAAAGAGTGGCACATATGTACTCTATCAGAGCAGCTAATTGCATGCATTGCGATTGGTTCCAAGAATACTGTTCCAATCTTTTACAAGGTACAGATGTGTATAAACTATATGTTTATGGATTTGAATTGGAGCATGTAACTGTTTGAAAGTTTCTCTAATTTCCTTTATTATGAACTTTATTAACGAACCGAGATTGACTCACTGTTTATCAAAAACAGGTCTGTGTACCTTCCTAGCTCTTCTAAGCCCACGAGTATCAAATATCGTTCGTGCTTGAGATGTCGAAATGAAATCAAAGAAATTCGTTGAACCGATTCGTAGAAAATGTCACTAGAACGGTGCAGCAAATACATTTGTTACAAATCAAGTCTTAAAGATTACAGTGAGAAATAAGTGTTCAATAACAATACAAAATTATTTTGTATTTTTTTTTTCCGAAAGAAAAGTATTTTATTTTATGAAATGCAAAGTTTCCTTTTTAAAAAATGTTGCGTATACTTTAAATTATAATAAATAACTTATTTATTTTTATAACTTTTAATAATGATATTTGAATGAGAATGAAACATTTACTCTCAAATTCTTACTGGAATTAAAATGAAAGCTAAAGGCAGTGAAGGCTTTCAGTCGTTCTAGTGTTAAGAAAGCAAAAGACCCTTTAAATAAAATACATTTGAATGTTAAGCATTTCCTTAGATATCTGCGATTAGATAAAATGTCATGAATCACTTTAATCTGAAGTTGGGTGATTTGAGCCTTGATGCTACAAAAGACCCACCGTGAAGTGGGGCTGATGTAAGTTAAATATGTTTTGGCCCAAAGTCCTGCCTATGCCATCGTGTGGAAATTTGGAAAGGGAAGTGCCAGCTTAGGTGTCGTCATTGTCACTTGACAGAGGTTAAAATCAACAAGGTCAGTCGCCAACAACTCAAGTGCTGCTTCTCAGTGCGACATTAATATAAAATGTTACTTTCTCACTCATTCACTGACCAAATGTGGCCGATGAAATCAGTAGTTATGGTCGCGAATTCACGACAGGCGTTTTTCTGTAGAGTTGTAATTTTGCGTCTGATGTCACTGAAGACCTGCTAAGTTGCGGATCTGATGCACAATAAATTTTTCGAAGCCCGAAATCCTACTATTAGTGTGGTGTTTGGGAAGGTAAGTTTAATCTAAGGCGTAGTCCTCGTCACTTGGCCGAGGTACAATATTTCAAGTTGCATTTCCAGTAGTCATCTTGTTACTTCTTAGCACTCTGTCAAAAAATAATTATCAATAATAATTCTCCGATTTCACTCTGTATTTGATATTAATACTGGATGCTGTTAAAATTAAGAAAAATGTCAATATTTTACGATTTACGTAAAATTTGAATCATGAGTATTGAATCATGAAAATATGAATCATGAAATATTTACTTCAGACAGATGAGAATGTTTCGAAATTACGTAAACGTTCGTATTCATAAGAGCATTTCAGGTCCCAAAACTTATTTTTGTAAGAAAATTAATGTTATAAAAATTATAAACCATTGAGAGATTAAATGTCTTTATTACAAAAAAACAATAAATGGTCGAATAATTACTTGATTTTGAAAGCTTTTTGTTGATTTGAATAACTAAAATTGATAGTGTTCTTTTAGCCAAACATTTTGGGACTTAAGTCGTATGTTTCAATATTGTGTCCCATATCTCTTAAAGAAAACATTATTATTAACTAAGATCAAATTATAGAAAACCACCCTTTTATTTTAGAAAAAAACTTTTTTGGCAATTGCTACTAGCAGTAGTTTTATGCCAAATTGCAATCCTTTTACGAAATGTAAGTAAAGAAATTCATACATTCGTTCAAGAAAATCTATCCATTCACGCGTTTTTGTATTCTGCGATTCCTAATACAATATTCCAAGTAACAATTCGATACACTTTGAATGAACGAGTCCTTTTACTCAATATTATTACAACAATAACTCTGCTTTTGAAATATTCAAACTTCCCATCGAACAGGCTTTATGTTGTTTGCAATATTTTAAATAACCGCTTCACATTCACAGTTTTCAAAAATAAATTAGAGGGTTTTTTCTTTCTTATAATGAACACTCTCCTTTTTAAATCGGAAATATCTCGAACTCAGTAAAAACAGCAATTATAAATTTCGAGCCACTCCAGCTGTTAACACTTCTACGCTTTCTAAAAAGGATATTCTAAAGAGGCATACAAAATATACGAAAGAAAGGATGAAAAAGCGAACCCTAAAAACTTAAAACACTTTTCTTCATTTGATAAAAGATCTAGTCTCTTTGCTTTTCCTAATTCGCGAAAAATCTATTTTGTGAAAGGTAATGAAAAAGAGAGAAAGGGGAAAAACTCCCCTTCCCTTTTCTTTGACAGAAACTTTAATTTAATTACCAAACCACCGTATGCAAATTACACTTTTAGCAGCGAGAATGACTTCTCATCTAAATTGAATTGCTCTTTTCGAGAGTAATTCATATGCATAGCCTGGGATTTCATTCGAAGAGGTTTTCTTTATGCTTCGATAAGCATTTTTCCTGACTGTTGTATTCCATTGTTCGAGTTGGGAGGAGTTGTTACTTTGCTTCTGAGTATGAATGTCAAAAAGAAGAAAAGAAAAGAAAAAAGTTAAGTTATTACTTCTCCCCGTTTCTATTTTTATGACATTAAGTACGTAAGTAATTCGGAGGATTGGGAAAAGAAGGAATAAAAATCGCTTCCGTACGTATATATTAATTTCCTTCTACCTGGAAATCAAATACATGATTAACTTTTAACGCTATTAAAAACCATTAAATTATTTTCTCAAATAAGTCCAAAGAAGATTTGAATCTGTGTTGTATTTTATTTTCTCTAAATTAGTGTTTAAAAGTAAATTAAAGACTAAAATAGATTATTTTTTAGATTTTTTTACTATTGAAAATAAAGGAATCAGTTGTTATATTACAAACAAGAAAATAATAAATGAAATTTTCGATAATTTAAATTTAAAATGGCAAACACAAGCGTCATGTCAAAGAGAAAAGTATTTGCATTTCTGTTTTTCTCAAAATGAGGTTTTTTAGGATTCTTGTTCACTCATATCAAAATCTACTTTAATCTAGATTGATGGTATTTCTACATTAAGAAATGACTTTGTTTCCTATGCAGTCAAAAAAAAAAATTTTCTTACACACACTCACAAATTTTAAGTATTGCACAACACATAAAATGAAAATTTAGTTAAAATCTAGTATCGGATGCCCCTTGGAGATTGTGGCGAAAGCTTGGCAACCTAGAAGAAAAATTACCATAGTATCAAAAGTAAGCAACATCATGAACAAGTTGAAAATGAAAAAGTAAACAAGATTTAGGGTTATTATAATATAAATCGCCACATTTACATCGTTATCGCACCTAAAATTCACCTGTCGCCAATGAATGGGCACCCGATACCGATGTGAACATTAAAATGTTTTCAATTTTATTAAATTCAATTTTTGAAATTATATTTATGCTCAGTGTTTTGAATGTCATGTTTACAAATATTCGACAAATGTGTCTTGTTGCAAATGCAGTAAATTTTATGTAAGATGTACCTAAAAACAAGTACTTGATTTACAGATGTACTTACAGCGATTGGTTACTAATTTCTCAAACATAATGACGTATGTATATAAACGTGTATTTCTGTGCATAAACAGATACATAAGTATACAGAAATCCACATATTAAAATATAACTTTCTTGACTTTTAAGTTTTACTAATATGTAACTTCTTTTAATTAAATATTATTTAAATTTAGCTGAATAATTAACCTGTATTTTTCTCGTGGAAGATGTTTCGTTTTCCTTAACTTATCAAAATAACATAAATATCTGAACTAAAGTGTTTAAATTGTTATTTAGATCTTATAGATTTCACTGTTGAAAATTTGATTTGATTATAATTTAATATTTCAGCACTCATTCAAAAAATGTTGTATTAAATAATAAAAAGATACAGAACCTTTTAGTAATGATGAAATAATATTCAGTGATAGGAAGACATTTATATATATAAACTCTTTTAATAGGTAAAATGTTTCAAATGTCGATTTCAAAAGACTTTTTTTTTTTTTTTGAAATTTTAATGCATATGTTCTGGAATTTGAGGAATAGGTTTTTTTTCTCAAAGGAGTTTAATTTTTAATTATAACTTCTTTGTACCTACTATATATAACCAATGTTATTCAAGAACCAGTTCTATAATTTATTTTGTTTAGACTATATTTTCTTCTTGAAGTGTTCCCTTCTGCCCTTTCGGATCAATCGTATCAGCTAAGATACGTAAGAGGATTATTAAAGATTTTTAAGATTCTTATTTAAACTTAAATTTAAAATTATGAAGTATCTGACATGGGAATTTTCATCTTTTACCTTATAGGCTCTCTACACATAAATTCTGTGTAACAAAAGATTCTATTCCACAAATAGATATAAAATTCTTTCGACGATCTGGAATAAGCATTGATTTATGGAAGATACGAATGTTAAACATGCACATCCTCGCCGTCTGTAAATGCAAAATTATATGCTTACAAAATATATTTACATAAGCAGTGATTATAGAGAACGAATTTCTACAACAGAAAAAAAAATTTCTTCATTAAAAACATTAACAATTTCATGAAAAATATAAAACAAATTTGCCAAACGATATTTTAAAAATGCATTTAATTATTGGAATTTTACTACTCTAACAGTTCAATTGAAAAGTCCCCGGCCTACCATAGTAAAACGCATTTTTTTGGAAAAATTAGTTTTTTTTATTCAACATAATTCCCTTCAAGGGTGATACACTGATTATAGCGACCCTCCAACTTTTCCATACCATTTTTGTAGTACGATTGGTCCTTTGCTTCAAAATAGGCCTCAGTTTCGGAGATCACCTCTTCATTCGACGAAAATTTCTTCCCAGCGAGCATTCTTTTGAGATCTGAGAACAGGAAATAGTCGCTGGGGGAAAGTTCTGGAGAATACGGTGGATGAGGAAGCAATTCGAAGCCCAGTTCATGGATTTTTGCCATCGTTTTTACTGACTTGTGACACGGTGCATTGTCTTGGTGAAGCAGCACTTTCTTTTTCTTCAAATGCGGCCGTTTTTCGTTGATTTCGTACTTCAAACGGTCCAATAACGCTATGTAATAGTCGCTATTGATGGTCCTTCTTTTCAAGGTAGTCAATGAGAATTATTCCATGCGCCTCCCAAAATACAGACGCTGTAACCTTGCCAGCCGACTGTTGCGTTTTCCCACGCTTTAGAGCGACTTCATCGTGTGCAGTCCACTCGGATGACTATCGATTGGACTTCGGAGTGAAATGATGGAGCCATGTTTCATTTATTGCCACATATAAAAAAATGTTGACGGAAATTTTACTGTACGGATTCTACAGATTATTCGATCTATATATTTCATCAAAAACAAATAATGATCTCGAAATATACTTAAGTATTTAGAAAAAAATTCGTTCCTTGTGCAGTATGAGATAAATAGAGGCAGATACTAAAATTTCTATTTTAAAAATTGATATTTTTTCTTTATTAGCCCCCAGAAGAGAATGTCTTCTTTTTCTAGGAGAATACAGCTTTATGATTAAACTCTTTTATTGTTTCTATTCATATTAAAGTGGAATTTAAGCATCTTAAAGAAATATATTCAGTTTAAAAGTTAAAGTAATAATTACAGTGCTTTTAAATTCTTAAAGGTTCCAGAATATTCTTTATTCCACAGAAAATATTTTTATTACTTTTATATTTTCCTTTCTTCTTGTGACGAGATTTCGGAACGTTTTTGCTTAATTTCTCAACGACAAATGTTATGCAAAACTTATTTTAGGTTTGGCCATTATTTTGAGGCAGTTTTAAGTTAGAGAATATTTATAAACACATTAGAATATTAATGTAAAATTTATTTAATATAACACTTTTGTTAGAATGTGAAAACATGATATCGAATCACATAGTTAATCTACGGAACGATTTTTCGAAACAAAAATTTTATTGAACATAAATTTTGTGTGTAAAAATCTTATTATACGATTTAAATTTAAACTATTTGCCTGGATAATATCTAAATGTTTTTCAGCTATTTTGCTACTTTTTTATGAAATTTATTTATCTTGATCACGAATACGTAATTTTAAAAGTCAGACATTTTTATGTTTCATTTTAAATTGCTAAACTAGCGTAAACACTCAAATTCCCAAATCGATATTTGTAGTGTCTTTCTACTTGAACCAGCTTACTTCAAAATAATAAATATTATAAATGTATAAGCAGACCATTTTTTAAGGTTTTTAAACTCATTTAATATTTTTGTCATATGCAGTGAAACGCGCTGTACTCCCCCCTACCTCCAATTTTTGATACCCATCGACCAAATACCGTATTTTAAGATTACTTACTTTCTTTATTGGATACAATATTCAATTTTCGCAGGATTCATTGAATTCAAACATTTTTCTAAGAATAAGTTTTTAAAATGTTATCTTTAAAGTTTACTTTCAAGAGTTTCATAGAGTAATAGTGGAGATTAATAACCTGTGTAGTAAAATATTTGGAAATGTTTGGAAAATATTTTTATGAATAAAAACATTAGTTTATGAAGGACATTATATATGAAACACACACACACGCATATATATATATATATATATATATATATATATATATGTGTGTGTGCGTGTGTGTGTGTGTGTGTGTAATAAATATAATATATGTATATTATAATTTATTGTATTTATATTTATTATATAATAATTTTTGTTTCTTTTATGATTTTCATATTTTCTTAATATTTATTCAATCACCTGTTTCTTTATGAACATTTCTTTATCGTTTCTTTTCTTATGGTTTTTTTAATTTCATTATTTCTTTCATAAAAACTTTTGATGTATGAAAAAACGCATATGTTACTAGTGTTTGCAAAAGATTTACATTAACTTTTTTGTTTCAATAAAATCATGTATTGCAAAAATTAAAGAATCATAATAAATGTATTATGTTTAAGGAATATTTTTAAAAAAATTCTTCAAATAAACTTGTAAGCTTATATTAGACATTCGTACGTTTCTATTTTAAAAAATTTCAATTTCTGTAAGACTCAATTGTAAAAGAAAATAAAAATTGTTTTGAAAAATCAAAATAGTACTCTTCAAAAATTATTCGAAATGAAAATTTATCTTTTGATCAATTACTTACTGTACTAAATTGTTCGGATATCTAAACCCTTTAATGATTATTAACAAGTCCAGCTAGCATTCGAATAACGCACCATATAATTCACAGACGAGTTCAGCTCGTGTAATGTATTTTGTATCGTAAAGTATTACGAAACTTTTCCCCGATGCTCGTTGACGAGCTGAATTCATCCTCGTGTATTGTCCTTCGTTGTTCTAGTTACAAACGATATATATTGACAAAATTTATGTAGTTCAATCGCATACGGATACCAGTGCGGGTACCACGAAATTTTTCGCATAATCAGAGAAAATGTTTTCATCTAATTGTTGTTCTAGTTATTTTTCTTGTGTAATTTTCCTGTGTATGTGAGGGGCCTTTGTTACTCAAATGGCTAAAAAGCTAGATAATTCTCACGTGAAATAAGATTTAGGATGATATATATATACTAGTATGTAGAATAATTCCATGTTTTATTGTATATCATACACAATAAGAGTTTTAGGTGAATATAACAATAAAAAGCTTCATAAAGTGTTAAATTGCTTGTATTTATTTAGATATTTTAATTTAGTACTTTAGAAACAAACACTTCTAATATTTTGAGCAAAATCTGTTGCTTCTTCCAACTGTCAAAGGGTTAAGGATTAAATCCCGTTTATAGGTGTCTTCGAAAGTTGACTACAGAGGAAAAAGTCATGAATGAACAACACACACTTTCAAAAGTAGCTCCTTAGTACAATAATTAAATTCAGTTATCATATTCATACCTATGATATACGAATGTTATAAAAGAAAATACAAATTAATTTGAAGTGAATGATTAAAGCTACGATAAAAAAAACTTTTATTTTTCGAAGCAAACCATGAATCGATCCACTTTTCCACTTGTTCGAAATTAGCGAAGTACTGCTCAGCCAATCCATGTGCCATCCATTGGGACAAGTAAAATTCCGAAGGATCAAAGTCTGTCAAATACGGCGGTAGAGGTAACGCATTCAAATTCAATTATTTTAAAGTTTCCTTGACACATTTTGTGAAGTTAGCCAGCCCATTGTCATGTAGAAAAATATCTTTTTCATGTCTTTGGGTCCATTCTGGAGGGTTTGTGATCTATGGATGTTTCAAATTGATCATTTACTCTTGGTATCAGATAGCATTAACCGTTTGAGAAGTTCATAATAAACAATACTATTTTGATCCAATCAAACACAACGCGTTGTCTTTTTCCGAAACGATTTGGTTTGTCGTTAATACTGATGGTTGACTTGGAATAACCCCTGACTTTCTTCGTTTAGGATTATCACAATAAATCCAATTTTCCTCACCGCTGTTACGATTTATTGCATGAATTTTTTCCGCCGATGTCTTCAGTGATATTTCGCTAGTAACTTTTCGAATCTACATTTTTCCTAATCAAATTGTGTGGTGCCCATTTTTCTTCCTTTTGAATGTTTCCCATTACATGCAAACGCTTGATATTACTTTTTTGAGTGGCATTCAATACTTCCGCAAATTACGATTAAGTTTGATTGGAGTTTTCGATCAACAATACTCGTTCGATTAAACTTTTGTTCGCAGATGTCTTGATACGATGCATGTTTGACGTAAGCTGCTACAAGTGTTTGATAATTTTTAGCATCAATTTTCTTCAAAATGTAATAATAAATCAAAACCTCATACAAATAATCTTTTTGTGTGTTTATAATATTCGATATTTTCAAAGGAAAAAAAATGTCATGAATTTATACTCTTATAATTTTCCTTATACATCTTTTTGTTGGTCAAGAATAGTCAAACAAAATGCTGTATATGTCAAATCACCATGTGCAGGACTACGTGTGGGGCGTCATCTGTTAGAAAACCCCGCATTTAATAGATATACACTTAGTATATAATATCAAAATAAATTAATTTAATTTAATTCCAAGATACTCATTTGAATTCACGAATCGAATTAATGTCCTTGATATAAAAATATCATCTCTTCATAATTCTGTTTATTAGTAATGTGTACGAATAGTTCTCTCCCTATTTCTTTAAAAAAATAATTCCTAATTGAAGAGCCTCCTAGAGCTAAATTACAACACATTGCTGAAATATCAGTTTTAAAAATGAATACTTCTTGTTAAGATGTCATGAAAAGATAAGTTCGCTTTCATGAATAATTTTTGAGGGAAAACTCCCCTCGGGTACTACATTTTAAATGTTTGTAAATATACATATGCAACTCTCTTCCATTTCTTAAGGGAAATATAGTTTTAAAGCGAAATTAATAAGTTGGTTGCTTTGGAAGCTGAAAATTGCTTTGAATTAGTATTAAAAGATAAAAAAAAAAATTGTTTGTTAATTTATTTCCCTTTCTCAGTATAATTTAATTTCTTGTTACAAAATGTAGTTCAGCTTCTTAGCAAAATATAATTCAAGAGAGAAATTTAAGCTTTATCTGAGGTCAGTGTTGGTTGCGCCATAAAAAAAAAATGTATCTTTAATATAATGAATTGGAACAATTAATGTGAAACTTATCGCATAGTGTTTGAAAAATTATTCTCCTGACTAGATGTTATGTAAGTTTATTTTTAAAAATATCCAGCATCTATAAAAAACAACCCGAAAATAATAAGGTGATGAATTCAGTTACGCAATAACACCTAAAATGTAAACATAATTTTAAGATGTTATTAACAGCATTTGAAACTTTAAAATTGTAATAAAAAACCGAATCAGAATATCTCGAACTAAGGATTGGAAAATAAATCCCACAGAGTTTCATTCATAACATTAACGAATCTATGTGAAAAAATGAAGCAAACTAAAAGATATAATCTCTTATTTTTTTTAGATTTCGCTGAAAGAAGTAATCCATTACATAAATTTACACGCAATTTATCTCTCTTTCCCAGTATTTACCCACAAATATGTTTATTAAAAGAAAGAAGGGGCAAATTTAGCTAATTGTATTACCAAAACCAATCCTATATTATCGATAGTAAAAATATATTGATATTTTCCCTTTTTTTTCATAATTTTTTTGGCTTAGCAATGCTGTGGTATAACCCATTGTAATATTTGAATGTATATTAGAAAGAGAATGAGGGATTGATGATTAAAATAATTTCTTCTGTTTATGTATGATAGAAGCTTCTCTATTGTATAATAATTAGTTGCAAAAACATCATTGTGGCACTACACGGGCGTTTAGCAATTGATTTCGTAATTTAGAACCTTGTTCCGATTGTACATGGTTAATGTGTTACATTAACTCACAAACCACATTGTGAACGAGCAACTATCGGAAATTATCATTCCTATTTCCTAGCGATTGTATAGATTCTCAGAGACACAACATTACACTAAATATGGAACTATTTTCTAAAATAATGATAAAAACATTTTTTTTTGTTTAATCTCAGATTTTTTTTAATTAACTTAAAAATAAGTGAACAAAAATTAAAGCAAAAATTATTTAGAAAGCACAAATATTATTATATTTATTTAAAACCTAATATATTTATTAAATGAAAAGTCGTTTTACCGATGAATAGAATTATTGCTCTCTTCTTAAAGTAATGTAAGTGCTAATATATATATATATATATATATATATATATATCTGTGTGTGTATGTGTATGTGCGTGTGTAATGATTTATCTAAATTCCCATTCATTTCTCACTTAAATAATTTACTTTATTAAATTTACCCATTCTTTCCTTTAAACGATAATGTTCATTCGTATTTCCTGATACAATTCCTTATTCTTTTTTAATTAATTCAATCACGCGATCTAATAAATTGCTGACAATATTCTCTTCCCATCGGAACAGACTTGTAGGGATGATCCCTACCAAACTTTAGGTCTATACTTATCTTCCCTGGAAGTCCCTCCATTCAGACCTTCTGGACTCTGATGTATATTTGAATTTTTCCTCATATAAAGAGCAAAACACGGCGAAAAATGCGCTCTCCTTATACTCCTCTCCTTACCATACTGCTGTTCTCTTATGCTCGTCCTCTCTCTAATAATCATTTAAAATTTGTATGGTAATTTCGCCCAATTAAAGTCTGCTACAATATGGAAATAAAAGTATTTCGGCCATGCATGGAATGATTCATTAATAATGCACAAATATTTGACCCTTTCCACAAGGCGGGAATTACACCACTGCGCCGTTGGATACAGATTATGACATCATGGTTAAGCAAGAAAGGAGTGAGTGTGTTTTGCTGTGTTTTAGCTTACATACTAGGGAAATTTCACTATATACGTCGGAGGCCCAATGGTCTGGACGGAGAGACTTCAAGGGAATTCAAATGTAGACTTAAAATCTGGTAGGGATCATCTATATGGGTCTGGAATGTGGGAAGGATGCTGATTGATATTATTAGCCTGTAGTATTTATTAATAACACATGATGAGTAATATTTATCTCAATTTGGTCAAAGGGAATAAGAAGTAAGAGAGGCAAGACTTAGGCCTTTTTGATACATAACTTCTAACACATAATTAACAAAGGAAAAAAAAAGAAATTGTTCTGCAAAAATACTTTTCTGCAATTTTCACAAATATACCAAATAAGTTCTTTAAAATTTATTCCTCATTCTTTCTCATTACTTATTCCTCATTAATTATTTTATTAAAGCTCATTGGAATAAGTTACATTCGAATAAATGTTCAAATATATAACATTTAAAGAAATTTATTTGTATTTTAATCAAGCTACTCTATAAGATTTTCACAAATCTCTCAAACCAAAAGATTTTTATGAAATACATATTCGTATTGATATAAACACAGATATATACAATAACGACTGAAGAATTTCATTGCGCACACACACATATTGCTCAGTCAAGAAATAATTTATATACTGTCAAACAAAAGAATTATTACAATAAACAGCTATATTTCATTTTATAATAATTATTAATTTGTTGTAGCATGGATACAAAAAGGTTATCAGTTAAAAAAATGTGATTGTCTGGATAGTTTATAATTAACGAATTATTTCCTCAAAACCATTAATATTAAATATTTTAAGTACCAAAGGAGGCAAAGCTAAATAATTAATTCTTTATGTAAGAATAATTAAATATGTGTTTAAAAATTTAATAAGTGATGATTAAATTACAGTAATGAGATCTTAATTACTATTTTGTGTATATAAAATTCAATGACTTCATAACGGCTTCTTCACTTAAATGAAAACTCTCTCTCTCTCGAATTTTCTGACTATATTTTACATGAAAAAGTTAAAGTTAATATTATACATAAAGTAATAAATTCCTCCTTGCACAATTTACATATGTGATTACAAATTAGATACTTTATTACTATTAAGATTCCTTGAAACCGATGTGAATTATTTTAATTTAAAAAAAAATCCAGACTTTGTTCTCTAATTTAAATAGATTTTAAGAATCAAAAGACACGATATAGAATTATTGAATACCAAAAATATTTAATTGATTCATTGCATTTTTATGGGAATAAAATAGCATTTTTTAAACAATAAAAACCGTAACATTCACCCAAAAATATTTTTTGGTCTATTTATCATACGCGTGTAATTTTATACCCATTATAAAATCATTGAAAATAAAATATTAGTCACACATTTAGAGAAGTATATCTGATATTTTAATTTGAATCCGGCGTTCGCGCGCGAAGAAACAATTTTAAGTTATTTCATTCTGTATTTCAACTACTCACTTATATATTCAACTGTTATGAACTAATCAATATTTCTTGTAAAAAAGAAGAAAAAAAAGCTATATTTAGTAATGATAAAAAAATATGTCACAATATGGCTGTCAATAATTTTACTCTGATATTTTGACACTTAAATTTTGTTACTTGATTTTAGATACACGAAAACAATTTTTTTTGTACCTAAACCTGTAAAGAATAATAATGAAATATTTAAGACATAACAATGTTATTGCGGATTACAAAATCAATTCTTTGTAAGAATGTTATGTCAATCTAGGCCACATACACACGTTATACATTCCATCGATATGTAAATGCTATAATAAATATAATTTTAAAAAAATTATTGCATCTATCTATCCAATAAACTCTTTGAGAAGACAATTGTGTTCTTTTTATTGATTTTTTTAACTCTATAAATTTGTATCACTTTTTGAAAAAAAAATGATATTCTTTCCTACCATGAGCTACCGTTTGTCCCAATCATGAACTGTGGTAGCGGTAGCCTAGTGGTCATGGTAGCTACCGGCGGTTTTTGTCGAGTAGCGGGTTCGAACCTTGATGCCACTAAAGACCCCATGTAGACGAGGCTGATGTACGTTAAATATGTCGCGAATCAAAGTTCTCCCGTTGGAGTGGTATGAAAAATATACTGCTGGTTGTAGAAAATGCAACACCATGAAAGAATCATCAGAATCAAATGAAATTTAATGCAGAAACGACTTGTACTGATACAAATAAATGATGAAATTTTCAAAACAAAAGAAACAAATTAAGCGTCCGAAATCAGTATTTGGTGCAGCCACCATGCGCTGCAATAAGTGCTGCTATACGACGTGGCATGGAGTCAAACAGATGTTGAATATCTGCTTGAGGAAGAGAATTCCACATCGCTTGTATGCGCAACCAAAGTTCGTCTTTGGAAACTGCAGGACGCGGATCACGAGCGAGACGCCGACCATCCATATCCCACACGTGCTCAATAGGCGACATATCCGGTGAATAAGCAGGCCAAGGAAGAAGTTGCATGCGTTGTGCTGAACAGAAGTCTCGAACAGTCCGCGCAACATGTGGGCGTGCATTATCCTGCTGAAAGATAGCTCCAGGGATGCCTTGAAGGAAAGGAACGACTTCGGGCTGTAGCACTTCACGGACGTACCTGTTGCTATTGAGATTACCCTCAATTCGTATCAAATTGGATCGTCCATGATACGAAATCGCACCCCAGACCATAACTCCGGGTGTTCGACCACTATGTCGTTCAATAATACACTCAGGAAGGCAGCGTTGACCGGCATAACGTCTAACACGAACACGGCCATCATGGGTCCACAAATTGAAGCGTGATTCATCTGAAAAGACTACTTGGTGCCAATCAGCTCGCCTGTCTCTGTGCTCAAGAGCCCACTGCCGACGCAGCCGTCGATGATTCGCCGTGAGGGGAATCCTGTATAAAGGCACCCTTGCACGCAATCCACGGCGCAGCAGACGACGACGAATTGACGAAGCCGACAATTGTACACCTGTAGCAGTAGACCAACGTGCTGCCAGCTGCCTGGAGGAAGCTGTGCGATCATTCACCGCCATGCGGAGCAGGTGTCGATCATCGCGCTCTGACGTCACCTTCTGTCGTCCAGTGCCTGTTTTTCGAGTTGTTCGGTGCTCGTCGGTCCACTGCTTCCAAACTCGCATCACTGTGGAACTGTTCCGCTGCATACGAGCTGCTATTGCGCGATAGGAAAATCCTCCTTCTCGAAGGCCGATTATCCTCCCTCGTTCAAACTCCGTAAGTTGCTTGAATTTCTTATTCTTCCGTCGTGGAGGCATACTCAGGTCTCACTAAACGTTTGCCACTAACAAATAATCATAGACTTTTTTCAACGTCCCGCTACAGCACTTTATTTATACGCTTTCAGCATCAATTCAGAGGGCGCCGCGCACGCGCGATGGCTCTGAAACTTTATTAATTTGCATAATATCCTATAATTGACATTTGCTGCGAATTTCATTTGATTCTGCTGATTCCTTCATGGTGTTGCATTTTCTACAAACAGCAGTTTAGAAGAGGGAAGTGCCAGCTCAGGTGTCTTCTGCGTCACTTGACCGAGATTCAAAACTACAAGGTCTGTCGAAAATAGCCATCGTGTTGCTCCTAGCGTGCCCTTTATATAAAACCAATCAATCAATCGACCCTATGATGTACTCCCCCCCCCCTTTATCACGAATTACCATGCTTCTTTATCATGAACTACCATTCTTCTCCATCATGATCTACTTTTTCCCTCCCACGAACTATCATTTTTCTTTATTATAAATTACCATTTTTCCCTATCATAAACTACCATTTTTACAACATGAACTACCTTTATGACTTCTAGTTAGCAATTCACAATTAACCACATTATAATTAAAGTCGATTAAATAAGCTATAAACAAATTCATTATAAATCAGCATCTCGCTGTTTTCCTGAAGATATAATCTCGACTCCATATCTTCTGTTAAGGCTCTTAAACTTTCATACATATGCATTATATCCTCCTACATTTCTCCACTTGAGCACAGCGACGATAAAACTGAATACTAAAGAGTCATTAATTGCAGATAATTTCATACTCCTGTCAGAGTATGAAATCTGTCCGTTCATTGTTTTAGGGGCTTTAAAATTCACGTCTGTCAAAATCGATATCACGTTTCTCACATAGCGTGGATTATTTGATCAAGTAAACGTTAGATAATATAAGAAATTTTCTATGCCTGTCTAAGTAATCAATAGCACGAAATAAATCAGAATTTGTTATCTTGTTTGCAGATTTTTATGGGGCTGAACAATTGGAGATATTTTAATTGCCTCTGATTATTCGGCAATTGCTGTACACGATAAATCATCAGAATTTAGTTCGATTTCAGAATGGTTTATGCGAAGGGGTGGAAGTCTTTGTGACAGTAATTACTATTTGAATCTTTAATCATTCCATAATTAGGTTGCTTTAAATGAATTAACTTCCACTAAGACATCTTCATAATATCTTAGAGTAACAAACCATTATTGATACCGCAATAATCCTTTAAGTGTAAATTCTTTCAATAAAAGCTTTGTAATATTTCAGGTGTATAAATGATGTACTTAATTAAATCATTAAAATTATGCATAAAGATTCAGAGATTGAGACTAATATGATTGTTTCATTTTTCGTTTAAATGTTCATTCCCTAATAAGGTGTCCTATTTTCAATTATGACTAAATCATGTATAATGTTCTTTACTTTTAATCTTCTTAATCTTCTGTAATTTTAGTACTCTGGTCATATTTCGAATCAGGTTTGGTAAATACACAGTTCATAGCTACATGAGACGAAATAAGATTAAAATTTATTTTTATCATTTTAAATAACTTGACCAAACCCTTTCTCGATGTCAAAAAAAGACAACTCCATCTCGAGGTAAAAATAAGAATTGAACAAAATAAGTAGAAAATAGTAAGATTACAAAAAGAAAAATTAAATAATTAATTAGCCTAGAAATTGTTTCATGTATAAATACGCCATATTGGATAAAAAAATCCTTGCATTAACTACATTAGTAAACAATCCTCTTAAGGAAGTAGTGCAATTCAAAGTATCAATCAGACGTAACAAATGTATTCAAAAATTCAAATTAAAATACGTAGTCTTTTCAGGTACGTTTACTCTGTATGTAACTCGAAAATAGAAAATTCGATTACCAGAAGTAGAAAGGATACTGAATAAATTACGTCTTACAAAATTAAGTAGCTGAAAAAAAGGAAACCACACAATTTTTAAAAATTTCTTTAACATTTTTCGTGGTTTTTTTATAATATATTAAGTTTGATTTATATATATATTTTTTCCTTCTATATATATTTATAGTTACTATAAAAATACGAACCGAATTCAATTTTAATTCTTTTACTTTGGTTAAAATATAGGCGATGGACTTCCACTCCTTGAAGTTAGAGTAAGGTGACCAGACGTCTCGATTATTAACAATTTAACAATTTATCCCGTGTCCCGCGGGATTTTAAGAAAGTCCCGATTTTTGAGTCCAGAGAACGGCTTGAGAACGGGAAGGTAATGTACGGTTTTCGGCATCCATGCAGCTATTTCACCAGAATATGAGCTACATATTATTTTTTGTAAATTTTATAACGTTAAACTTTAATAATAAAAATAATTGTTGAGAACTGAGTATCAAGAACTGCTTATCAAAGTTCGCCATGATCAGTTGCTAGAATACGACCGCCATTGTTTGGACTTAATGAACAGTGGCCTTTTTCGGAATGGACAGCGACGAAAACATTTTGTAGCTGTAAAATGAGGAGAGAACACTTTGTACACTTCCGCAGATTTTATTCTTATGGGGACATGTTATGCTAGCGATCTAGCATCATTTGGAAAGTTGTTGCAAAGGAATTACATCTTATACAAAAATTGGAAATGGAGGGGAGTTTTAGAGAGAAGAAGGGTCGGGGTGTAAGAAGTTTGTTGGTCGTCCACGAAGTAGAGCCTTCGCATATTGAGTTTTGTAAATGTCTCTCATAGGATACACATCGTTCTGCGTGATAGTGCTAGTTAAACAAGTGATGTCAACATATGAGCTGTTCAGATAATTTATGTTTGTAATTTATTAAGGTACTAAAGGTAGGTATTTTTAGGTACCAAATTTTTAATCGAGAACCCCTCCCCCTGTCAATGGTATCCCACTTTTCAATTGTTAAAATCTAGTCATCTTAAGTTACAGCCATATTGTCCTATTTTCTGCAACACGAAAGCACTATTTAGATGCAATGTGTAATAGCAGCAATATTTGAAGTGTAAATCTTTGGTTCAAATCTATATTCTCTCAGTATATATATAAGTAATCATTATTCCATTCTATTACACAAACATCACGATTTCTATTAGGAAATTATCGCAGGTAACTTTAACACATCGATCAATAACTCCCGAGACTAACCCAGAGATGGCGCTCGTAGTAAACCAGTAACCAGGTCTTTCTAGAGTACTAACCTTTACTTGAAACGTGTCAAAATTTTAAGTCGATCGGACCAGGAAAAAGGTTTTTTCCAAGTGGGTGCCGCGATTGCTTTCGATGGAACAAAAACAGCAACGAGTCGATGATTCAGAAAGCTGTTTATCGCTATTTACTCGCAACAAAAAAGATTTCTTGCGAAAAAAAATGTTGTTTTCAATTTTAGACTCGGGAGTTATTGATCGATGTGTTAATTTGCTTAATAACGATTATTATTTTCTTTCACAACAATGCTTATCTAGGATAATTGCATGAAATTTCTTTAGGTTAAATATAGGATTCATGTGTTCTGATATTATTTCTATAATAATAAGTGCAGATGTAAATATAATGTAACCAATTAAGAATGACTTAGATACTGTTTCATGTAATCTATGAAAACCCATTATTGCATTTAATATACGAATAAGTTTTAAATTAGTCAAAATGAAATGAGAATATCTTTAATAAACCCAGAATTTCTTGTCGGTACGCTCTTATAAAAGGTTTATAGTATAAGAAATCTAATTTACTTACATTATATTTAAATCATATTTTAAAATTATTACAATTCTTAAGATAAATATTTTTTTATAAACAACATTTCTTTTAAAACTGTTTATATTGATAATCTGTGAGAGTGGATACTTCATTAAACAAACTATATTTTAAAAAATATATTTATGTTGTTTAATACCTTATAATCTTGATATATTTTAGCAAAATTAAAAATGGAATTATCAAAATTTAGAGTAAATTGAAGGTTTACTATTTAGAAGCAATTTCCTCATGCAAAAGCGAAAAACATTTCCTAAGAAAATGGAGCAGAGTTTAGTTTTTATTAACGTAGCACTAGAAGCAACATGAGGGCTGTTGGCGACGGACCTTGTAATTTTGAACAACGGTCAAGTGATGAGGACAACACCTGAGCTGCGACCCCTCTCCTTACATCCACATCAACGGGAGGACATCGGGCCCCGACAGATTTAATGTGCATCAGCCCCGGCTACCTGGCGGGTCTTTTACGGCCAAGGATCGAACCCGTGACTGAACGAAACCTGACGGCCACAAAACCGGAACCTTGACCACTAGGCTACCGTGGCCATATGGAGCAGAGACAAAAGGCAGGTTAGGTTTGTTTTAGAACACTACAAAAGATACACAAAAAAGAATACTTGATGACAGAGGTTAAAAATAAAGCTTACCTTAATATAAGTTCTTATAAATATATTTAATCAACTGATTAATAATGTCCAAATCAGACCAATAAAATAGAGTCAACCCCAATGAATTTGAAAAGTATGGCTGTTTCGAAAGAAATCAAAGACAGGGAAATTTAGAAATATTTGAAGATGTAAATTTGAATTTTAGAAATTTTTCTTTTAAACATATAAATATAATATCTTGCTTTTTGAAGCACATATTTCAGCATTAGAGAAATAAATATAGATATTTTCCTCTAAATATTTATGGAAGCATTTGACGTAAAATTCTAACTTATGATTGATGGATTTTAAGTAACTTACTTAATTAAATAATTATATTTTGCCCAACTGTGCCAAAGAATATAAAAGGATTGAATTATCAAGATAAAAATTATAATTCTACATCAAGCAATTAAGAAATACCCCCTCCCAAAAAAAAAGTATTTTTATTATTCTAGCAATCATATTTCAATAACAATTTTACCAATTAAGTTGAAGAAATATTTCTATCAAAATACACAAGATTTTTAAAAATTTAAAAACATATTTTTCTTGAACTCATTAATTTATAGAAAATGCATTTTCATAATGAATAAATGGAATTTCGAATACCAATAATTACGTCGATAAAAAATATTTTTCGGTAACGAGATTCGATCAATAAATTTTTTAATGACATCTGATGCAAATCTGAACAAAATGTGCTTTTTCCACCATAATTAATACAACATTCAAAATAAAACTGAATTTTTTTCCCATCGAAGATAACCTAATAAAAGAAATATGTCAAATAGCTGTATTGTTCAGTATAAGAGATTATGTCAGGCACGAGTTAAAAATAACTTAGATATACTGGACTAAATGAATGTAATATGTTCTTTATTAATTCTTGAAATGACTTTTATGTTATCAAAATATAAACAAAGTTAATTGACATAATAATAATAGTAATATATATATTTTTCCTGTAAAATAAAACAATTTTTCCTTTCCCTTTTTCAAAACCATGGCTTATAACTAATTTGAAATAATCAAAAGGCACATATATAGCTCCAATTATGGAAATACTTAACTTTAAATAATTATTTCTCTCTCTGCTTAAAAAATGATTTTGTTAAGACTTCAGCCCTAATAAGGAATATTTATTCTTCAAATTGCATATATTTCGGCTCTTATTTATAGAATAATTTTTTTGTAGTGAGTGGTATGAGTGCGTGGAATCTTCAATGAAGATTAGAAAATGAAAAAAAAAAGACATTGTTTTTATTGTTGGTGTTGGGCTCAGTTCACAGCACACGGATACATCATAGTAATAGTAATAAGGGATACATATAAGACATATACACGACACGTAACAAACATACACACGCACACACGCACAACAAAAGAAACTAAAGATTGGGAAGAGGTCTCTCTTTCTCAATGTTACCACGGGGGGGGGGGGGGCCCGCAGTGCCGTTAAAGTTACAGTTATGGTGGCTGTTATAGTTTAGAATTTTCAACCCAACTGCTAACGCTTGTTAGCTTTCGTAATCACTTTATTCTAATGGGATGCATTTTGCTTAAAAAATATTCCAAAAACTCTTAATTTTTTTTTTCATTAAGAATTTATGCGATTTACGTCATTGTATTCCCCGAATAGTGTAAAATATCTTCCTCAAAGTGCTTTAAAAAATGAAAATTCTTTATTTCTACCGCTATTTCTCAACGAAATTAATTTATTTAGCACGCTACAATGTATAAATTACCCTTTTAACACCAAAACTTACATTTCATTTTTAAATTATATTGCTCCTTTCGTGTATATTTGAAATGCATGAACTTAGTTTATGTCACGGACAGCTCTCAAAATCCCTAAGAGATTTTTTTTTGATTGATTGTTTATTAACACCATATTTAAGAGCAACAAGAGAGCTATTGGCAACGGACCTCGTCAATTATTATGAACCTCGGTGAATTGCCGCTGACGATACCCGAGCTAGTACCACCCTCTCCAGACTTCCTCTCCACGAGAAAAGTAGGACTTAGGTGGACCTCGATAGATTTAATGTAGTAGTAGCTTCGCTGCATGGCGATTTTTAAGTCGCATCAGGGTTCGATTCGACGAAAACAATACAACAAATTTGCAACTAATTCTATTAGGTTATTACTACCACAAGCCACAAGAGACAATAAAAAAGCCAACAGACACAGACACATAAATTTGGCGGTCTTGGCGATTGTAATGCTTTGTTATCTTTTGAATATAATGTAAAACGAGGACTCTAGAAGGAGTACTGGAGGAATGCTGACTCATTCGATGATTTTAAGAATATGACACAAGAATGTAAAAAAATAGTGTAATATTTGTCTATAAATCTGTAAATAAATCTTATCGCAATATATATTTAAAAATAAATTTATGAATTTTCCATTACAGAGTAGAGTGACTACAAAACGGAACAATGGTAATGCTTGTAGTATTACCCCTGTAGGTGATTTACATATCAAGGAATAATGTCGGGAAAATGTACTCTCTAGACATCATTCTGTATGTATTTATTTAATAATTTCAAAAGATTAATCCCGATCTATTGTAATTCATTATTTAACAAAGGAGGAAAATTATTTTCATTTCTGAATGAAATGTATAAAAAGGTTTTTAATATACGTTCAATCGAGTTACAATTTTCAGTATGAAATTTTTAAGTTCTTCTAAAAATTATGAAGAAAATTGACTATCTTTCTTGGGCGACAAACTTCTCGAACAAAGCAGTATTCGATGAGAGTTTCAAAAGTAAATCTACACAACAAATTATAACTTATTTTCTTAAAAAAAATCTGTAACATAACAAGATAATAACCGCATATAAATAAATAGATAATACTTTTAATAGAATATGCAGCAATTATTTCATTTCCACAAAGGAGGGGGGAAACCAAAAATCCGCTGTATTTTACAAAAATATATAATGAAACACTACGCTTTTCTTATTTTTCTTAATCTTTTATGATTTTCACTGCTTGGAATCACATGCAAATTTTTAAGTAGCGATCATTACCAACATCTATTGACTCTTCCAAAACATTTCAAGAATCAGGAGTTCGAAGATGTAGTGTATTTAATACTCTTATAAAACAGTTCTGAGCAGCTAACATTTAAAATTAATATGAAATATTAAAATAATAATATATTTTTCATATATGTTTTTCACTAATATGTTTTTCACTATGATGACCATTTTCTGGAGGCATGCCTCTCATTATGTTGAATTCTTATCACTTTCGTCAATAATATTTCAGGCGCATTCCGGGATTTAAACACATAATTCAAATTCTTAAATTATGACATTGGGCTATTCGCGGTTTCTCTTCACTAACCTTGGGGACTTTCAATTGAGATTGATTGCCTTTGCTAAGCAACCTTTGCCCAACCAAAAATGATAAGTGAATATTTACATAGAAAGCAGGTAGAAATGAAGTGAAGCGGGAGAGTTAGGAAATATATTAACTCCGACTGAAAGTCGCGATAGAGAGGCTGAAGGAGAAGTGGAAAGAGAGGTTGAAGTGGATGATTAGAATAAAAGTTGAGTGTGATTCAAGAAATTTAATTATTCCAGTGTTCACCAGTTGATTCAGAGTCTGAGTTGCAGTCGAGGAAGGATTAGTGGTAAGAGTCTGTTAGATTACTATTGGTGGGTTGAATTAGGTTAATAGAATTCTTCCCCGGGAGAGCATATATGATTGTTGTTATAGTAAATAGAAGTTAATAAATTCCGTAAATATTGTTCTAGAGTCTCTTTGATTGATTATTGTGTCTTAGTGTTTAATAATTGAGTTAGCTATGGTACAAGAGGCAGCCCGGATCGGGTAGGCGTCACAAATTTAACTCTTTTTATAAAGATCATGTACTCTGTAGTTCTCATGAAACCCAAAATGTCTATTTAGATTAATGAATATTATTTGTCGAAAAATTTAAAAAGATTTTTTTTTTTTGAAACCATAAGATTATGTTCTCTGACTTCATTTATAAACCATTAATTGTAATGTATTGTTTCGTCTATATTATTCCACTTCTTTCTGTTAATTTTAGGAGAAATAATTATTAATTTTCAAATTCATTGACAGAGGTGCGTTGCACCATAAGCAAATACTTGCTAAGATGTATTCTATCAGTTTTTCAAATTTATTCCAATTGTTAAAAATCACTATGCAAAGGAAACTTTTCTTAAAAATATTCAACATTTATCGAGAAACGAGGTGAGGATATTAAATAATGAGACTGGCGTTGCTGCAGAAGAGTTACGCATGCGCCAAACGCAACTGTTTAGCGTGAAACCTTCTTTTTTAAATGCAGTGCCTCTCGCTTATGTAAAAAAAATCCATAAAGCCGAAGCCTTCGTTCGCATTAGAGCTATTTCTTTGTTCCGTCGGAAAATGATAAGATTTACATTAAAGCGACGATTAGTTGCAAAATTTCATATGAAACGAGGAAACTCCACTACTGAAACAAATGATGTATTGAAATAAGTGTATGACAATGAATGTTTATCGCGTGCACGTGTTTTTAAATGGTTTAAGCCTTTTTAAGATGGCCGAGAAGACACTGAAAATTGTTGAAGACCGTGTCGCCCTTCCACATCAAAAACGGATGACAATATCGAAAAAAAAATGATAACTTAGTTCAATCAGACCGTCGGTTAAGTATTCATGCGATTCCTGAAACTGTAGAAATCGACGAATAATTCATACGATAAGTTTTAAGTAACAAAAATAAGTTTTACAAAATAAATTAACATACTAAAAAAAAGTGTGCTAAAATTGTGCCTAAATTTCTCACATTTTATACTGACAATTTGATTGCCATTGAAAATGATCCAAACTTATTCGGAAGAATAACAACGTTTCACGAATCGTGATTTTTAACTTAAGATCGTGAAACGAATCACCAACCCATCCAATGGAAGAAGCAATGACAATTGTTATTTTCGATTTTCATGCGATTGTGTACTTTCATCGGGTTTCTGAATGTTTAATTACTAATTACATCACTATTTACATATTATTCTCCATGAATGAATAAGAGTGGGGGGAAAGACCCGAATTGTGGAGAGACAAGTCATTCGGCATTGTCTGTCAAAAGGTTTCTAGTCAAGTAGAGCATACCAGTGTTAGAATATCCACCGCCTTATTCGTCGGATCTTGCTCCATGCGAAATCTGTTTCCTAAGGTGAAATTTATATTAAAATGAGCAAGATTTGATTCTGGTGAAGCTTGGAAAGAAAAAATATCTTGCATCCTAAAGGAGCTTACAGAAGAAAATATCCCGGACTGTTTCAAATAATGGGAGATTCTCATGAAGTGTTGTAGGATAGAGAAGGGGTGTATATTGTAGGTGATAACAAGTAAATATGTATGACATGAAAATGAAATGTTTTACAGAGTCAATCTAGTCAAGCTGCACCTTGTTTGCCTTTCACTAAAAGCATAACGTAATGAAGGAATATTTAACGAATTAAAGACGAGTATTCAGTATGAGTTATAAATGAATTCAAATTTATATATATATATATATATATATATGTACAATATGGCTTTCAATTTTGAGAACAGATAACATTATGCCAATAAATATAAAAAATATTAAATTAAATCTTTCTCTTAAATTTAAATTAATTTTTTTTTCTTTGAATCTTAACCAAATGATTTTGCTTCGAAAAAAAAAAGATTGGTTATTGATGCTTTGATATCGGTTTTCTTCTTATTTTGCTTAATATCCTTCGAAAAACTATGCTTATTAAATTACAAATATGTGTAAGTGTTCTCTACTAAGTGTTTCAGTATAAAAATGGAAAATTAATTTAAATTAGTTATTTATTAAGGTTGGATTGAGAAACAGAATGTACAAAAAATAATAAAAACTGGGAAAATAGGGGGAAAAATAAAAAATGAGACTACGTGTATATATTCTTACTAATCACCATTTCTTCAAATTAACTTATTAATTGAAATAGAGCTAAATATATAACAAAATTAAATTAATTTTCCTTAATATCTACCCTCGTTTTATTTTTCAAATTTCATTGAAAATATTCTTGTGAAGAAATATCTTTTTGATTTTTTCAATTTCGTTTCAAAATAAGGCATATAATTTTATAAAAAACAGGAATTATCTTTTACCTTATAAAGTTCGGGCTTCGACATATAGCCGCATATTTCCCTTTTAAGTTCTGATTTTCTTTTTTTTATCCAAGACACAATCTTCACCATGCTTATCTTATAAACTCATAATGAGCTACAGTGAACTTCATTCATTGCAATGAGCTATCGCCGTATTTATTGCAAGCCAACGTCAAAGTGTTTTGCCGTAGAAGCACTGGTCTCCATGTCTTCTGGAATAGAGTTCTTAAACTCATAAATATGCATGATGTGTTCCGGAATTCATTATTTCCCAAAGCGCTGCAGTGATAAAACTGATTATTAACTATTCATTAATAAGGGGTTATTTCGTGGCCCTGTTACACTATGAAATAAGTCTTCGCACTGTTTTAAATGCCTTAAAAAGTACGCTTATCAAATGAAGTTTCATTACTGACTTACCAATTACGAAGATTATTTGATCGTATAAGGATCATGGTAATATGAACCCAAACGATGCCCCTTTCTTATCAGTGAATCTCACGAGTTAATTAGGGTTTTATTATCATGTATGGCATAGTTCAATTATTGGGATGTTACACTTTGTTTACGTCGTGAATGTATTAAAATTCTCAATCATAAGTCTGGTTTGCTTTCAATATTGATATCCTAAAGAGAATAACAAAGGGAATAATTTATGAAATTGATAAGCATGTATAAAAATTGAAATTTCAATTTAAAACTAATTACCAAATGTTCTTCAATTCAAAAATGATTTAAAATTCAATTCTAGTTGATATTGTAGTTAATTTTCAATGTTTACCTTTCCTCATTCCCTTAATAGCGGGAGTTTGAGGGCTGCCGTTACCTAGTGGTCATTATCTTGGACACATGGTCGGATTTAATTTTATCCATTCGTGGGTTCGAGCCCTTATGACCGCGAGGACCTGCAGTGTAGACAGGGCTGATGCATTTTAAGCCTTTTGAAGCTCATATTAATCCCATTGGCTTGGAGTGGAAGTTGAGAGAAGGAGGTGGCATCGTAGGAATCATCCTTCTTACTTGACCTCAGGTTCAAAATTATTAGATCCGCATCTAATTCACATCGAAATGCTTTTATGTGCGACGCTGACAAACAATTAGAATCAACAGCTTTGAATTAGAGATAATCTGGATCATTTCGGCCCCCTTCTTAGTCCCTTGCTCGATAGTTTGTACTGGATTTTCATTTCTGCTTCAAACTGAAAGATATGCATTAAGGTTTTGACAAATTAGATTCCACTATACATTTTGTGAATCAGTATACATAAAACTGAATTCGTAATAAATTTCTAGTGTGAGCTTATAGATGGGTAGATTGTTTGGTGCAATCGATTATTTCAGGCAGATTATTTTGAAATAATTACTTCTGAGTACATAGCTATAAGCTAAGAATCATAACTCATATTTTTCTCGGGAAAGTGATGCATCTTGCAAATTTAACCCCTTCCGGTAGAGACTGAGTAACTTAGAGGACATATTTTTATTTTGATGACAACGAGAAATCTTCCATTAAACCCAGATGCCGACAACAACCGTAATCTCCGACAGGTTAGCTTGGTTAATTCTGAACTGCTCAAGAGCGTGGGAAGACTTAGGGACGATGATAAAGATTAAATATTCCATTACTTAGAAATTACCATACCTTAAAAGAGAACATGTATCTTGCAGATAAAACATTAGTTGTGAAAATCAACTAACATATAAAAATTTTATGGCCGGAGAGAGATTACTCTGCAACCAAACGTGTGCTTATAGCACATTATAATTTTTAGATGTAGCTGAACTTAACAAACGCTTTTGTTAATAATAACTTTTAGAGAACTTGAGAATGTTGCTCGCGACTTTTCGGCTTCAAATAATCTGCACTTCCTCCAGACATTTTATCTTCAGTATGACATTGAATTGTGTGAATTTCCGGATCACTACTCGGGCAATCTGATATATTCACTATTTTGGCAAAGGATACCAGTTCATCTTGGTGATAATAGTGGATTTGAACTCCCTTCCTTTGGGTCCGAATAATAATCACCCGGTCCTTTTTGCTGACACATTAGACAACCAAACTGGGAGGGAATTCTTATGCCGAGACAATTATTAAGGCTATTTAACATCTGTCGTCATTGTTAAAGACAGCCGATGAAGACTCGCTAATGAAGAATAGAGAGTTTAATAACGTGTGGCGAAATTTCATATTGTGTTAAGTACCGTGAGTTCAGAGAGTTTAGTACCGTGAGTTTAGAGAGTTTAGCACCGTGAGTTTAGAGAGTTTAGTAACGTGTTTCAAAGTTTAATATCGTATTTAGTACCGTGAGTTTAGAGAGTTTAGTATCGTGTTTAGTACCGTGAGTTTAGAGAGTTTAGTACCGTGTGGTGAAGTTTAGTATCGTGTTTAGTACTGAGAGCTTAGACAGTTTAGTACCGTGAGTTTAGAGGGTTTCATACCGTGAGTTTAAAGAGTTTCATACCGTGTTTAGTACCGTGAGTTTATAGAGTTTAGTACAGTGTTTTTTATACTTCTGTAGTATCGTATGGCGAAGCTGATGGATGTTAAATCTATCTGGGGTCAAAAGTCATCATGCTAGTGAGGAGTCAATGCGTATTCTAGCCTGTTGGCGGTAAGATTTAATTTTCAAAATTATAGAATGCATTCATTCACTGAACGTGAACCAAAACATGTTAGAAACTTTAAGAGAACAGTAATTTAACTGAGTAAAAGAAACAAGAATTAAAATGCATTTTAATGACTGCAGTACTATAGATATGTGGGGCTTCAATAAAATTTTATTAATATAACCCTACTCTCAGCTATCAACTTAATGCTCTGTTCTGTATAAATGCTTATTGCAGTTAAGAGTTAGAAAGATGCTAACGTTGCCTATTCATGGAAATTTTTAATTTCAAGCAGCATTTTCAATACAAGAATACGTATAAAAATTTCATTTTGAGGGAAAGGAATAAAATCAAAATTAAAAGCTAATTAAAACTAAAAACATTTTTAATAAAAAGTAGCAATTTAGTTCCTGACTGAATAACTATCTAATTTTAAAAGTATTTCATTGTCATTGATTATTAACTAGCATAAAGATTTTTTGATTAAATATTTTATCATGAAATTAGATTTTTTACATCCCATATCTCCTTGCGGAAACATTTCTTTTTTTTATAATTCACCAAAAACAAATTATATAAATTCGAGTTTTTTTTTTATTTAAAATATTTATCGATTTCACATTAGTACCACAGTATTCTTAAGACAAATTATATGCTTTCATAAATTGTAAATTGATAAGTTATGAAATCCCTTAGTAAAAATCCTATTCATGTACAAGTTTTTGTAATCTGCAATCCCTTATACAATGTAGTAGAAAGCAATCAATAAGCTAAGAGTACATGATGTTTTTATTATAATTTGTATAGCAATGAGACAGATTTGAAGCTCTTAAATACCCATCAAACAAGTCTCAATATTAAATTCAATACTTCAAACAGTCATTTCACATTAAACTATCAAAATTCTGAATATTTATTTCTAATAATGAGCAGTCTTCTTTCATGTTGGAAATATATTCACTTTAGTACAAAGAGCAGATATTAAGTTTTACTAATCCAGCCGTCAGGACTAATAAGCTTTCGTAATAAGCGAATTCTGAATAAGCATAAATGTATATAAGAGGAATGAAAAAATAAAACTTATAAACTTAAACACTTTTCTTTATTTGATAAAAGTTTCATGATATCTAGTTCTTTTTTATCTTTCCTTATTCGTATAAAATGTATTTTGTGAAAGGTAATAAAAATGAAAGGAATGAACTCCCTCTTTTTTTGACAGAAAGTTTAATTTAATTACCATACCACCGTATGCAAATTATACATTTAGCAGCAAGAATGACTCTTCATCTAAATTGAATAGCTCTTTTCGATTGCAATTCATATGCATAACTTGGGATTTCATTCAATGAGTTTTCTTTCATGCTTCGATAAGTATATTTCCTGAGTGTTTTATTCCATTGTTCGAGTTGGGAGGAGTTGTTACTTCCTGAGTAAGAATGTAGAAAGAAAAGCTAAAGTGAAGTTATTGCTTTCACTTTTATGCTTTAAGACATGAAGTACGTAAGTAATTCGAAGAATCGGGAAAGAATACATTTTAAAAAATTCCAGATAAAAACCAACGTTTTTAAAAACTACATTTTTATATGGTGTCAAAGTTTATTAAGCAAATTATTCAAATATTAGTTAAAACTGGTCGCAAATATCTAAATATTGCATTGTTAGGCAAATAAGAATGGTTTCAAAGTTTCAGAGCTCTAGCTTGATGGGAAGTTGGTTAAATTAACGATAGAAAATTGGATGACACACTGGTACACACAAAGACAGACACACACCAAGTTAAATACATAAAAACGTTAAAACCAACTAAAATTAATTAATTCATCCGGTAAATTAAATATTTGGAATACGGTTTAACCCAGCCACCTTTGGCGACAAGAATTATTTGGCGGTATTTTGCCAAATGTGGCTACCCTGGTCCGTTTTACGGACTTAATGTTCGGCCAAAAAAACTGCCGTTTGGTGCCAATTTTTGAAATCGTGCCAAGTGGTTGGGCTAAACTGCATTATGAAAGAAAATATTAGTTAAAACTTGTCGCAAATGTCTAAATATTGCATTATTAGGTGAGTAAGAACGATTCCCAAGGTTTCAGAGCTCTAGCTTGATGGGAAGTTGGTTAAATTAACGATCGAAAATTTGATGACACACACACACCAAGTGAAATACATAAAAACGTTTTAAAATGCTTCGTGATCTACGTATTAATTTCTTTTTAACTAAAAATTAAATAGAATAATATTTCTTTATCTAGATTAAAATCCGCAAAATTCATTGGATTTATTAACATGGTTTTAGAAGCAACACTGAGGCTCCATAACAATTTTTCTTAAATAAGTTCTAAAGAATGCTGCGAATCGTTTTCGGTAGTTTTTTGAAGTTTCTGGTATAAAGAGGCAAAATATGAAAGATTTGAGCCTAAATTTGTTTAAATTACTTATTAGCTCGATACATTTTCATTGTCTATACTAAAAATTCTAATTGCGTTTCATCTTTTAAGGGGAGACTGTACACTTTGAACAATTTTTTTAAGAATTTACTCATTTAAAATTAGATTCTACCATACCATCTAGTTTTCTATTCAAAGAAAAGGTTTCACATGAAAATTTTAATGCATTTTTGACACAATTTTAAAAATTTTGATTATTAAATACAGTTTCAAAAAATTTCAAAACCATATTCGTCCTGCACTTACTAATATTTTACTATGAAAATGTTTTATAACTTAGAGATGTTTTAATCATCTTTAGATTTCAATTTTGTAATAACTTATTTAGTTTCGGAGAAAGAAAAAAAATGTTGGTAGGTCTGCTATTATTGAGCAAAACCATCGATATCCCTACATTTTAATTTTAATATAAAAAATTCATCCTATTTTTTTTACAAACTGGATTCCCAATTTTGTTATAAGTTATATATATAACATACAGAGAAAATAGAAGTGATTGGTAAAAATTTTGGGAAAGAACAGAATTTTAAATACAATGATGTATTGAAAAACAGAAATTGATTAAACCATTTTAAAACGCTTATAACTCTAAAAAAATAAATATTATCAACTTAAATTCACTTAAATTGCCATTTTATATCATAAGATACATGTTTTTCGCAGAAGTAATAGCATTTTCATATAATTTCAGTATATAATTTTATTAACTGCTCACATTTTTAAAGTATAATTGCAATTGGCGAACATGGTAAAAAATAAAATAATAATTAGTAAATAAACCTCCTTTTAAAATTTCTTCTAAATATAATATGAAAGTATTATATTTCTATTAAAATATATGATGAATAGAAACACAAATTATGAAATAATTAATATTAACTTTTAATTAATAATTAATATTAATTTAAATATTATACATGCACACATTTTACAACGAAAACAATACGTTAAAAATTTAAGTTACTATTTATACCTCAAAAGTATCCTGCTCTTCGTGTAATACTATCCTTTTTCATTAATGTTTTAATATTTCTATTTTAAAAATTGCTTTTTGTACCAATTTACGTGTATGTTGGTATTGGGCATTTTTTTTGCCTAATTCTCTAAAAAAATTTTCGAAGTTCTAGAACTATATCAAAGTCATGAATCCCTTTTCCAAAAAGTATACACATGTAGCTTTTTGGGTCTCTTTAACACTTCCTAAAATTTATTTGGTGAATTCATAAATGTCATCTGTTACTCCATATGTCAGACGATGTTTGTGACAAATGCCTATTTTTTAATCTTCGATCAAATCATGTTACGCAAATTTTTATTTACATTTATTGTACAGAAGACACTATTTCCTTTAAGTTCACTATAAGCACAGCTTACCCAAAGTATGAAGGATGCATCGAATAAAGCTTTCTTTTATTGGTGTTTCCACATGCAGTTTGTGAAAACCTGGTTTTTCTCTATGGCTATTGAGGATTGGTAAAAACGCTAAGAAACATCACTTATTGGACATCTTGTTGAGGCTTTTTGTGAGTTGAAATTATGAAGGTTATTCAGAAAGTAAGGAACGTTTTGGAATTAAAAAGTAATTAAGTACAAGAAAAAAAATTATTATATGCATCAGAAAGAGCGACTAAAATTGTACTTTTCTACATAGTCACCAAACAAATTGAGGCACTTATCATAGCGGTGGACAAGCTTTGAAATTCCTTCGTCATAGAATTCTGCCACCTGTGATCTCAGCCACTCAGTGACGCTCACCCGCAGCTCCTTGTCGTCGTCAAAGCGCTGTGTTGCTAGCCAGTTCTTCATTCTTGGAAACAAGTGAAAATCACTAGGGGCAAGATCGGGACTATAGGACGAATGAGGGGAAACCTCCCATTTGATTGAATTAAGGAGTTCTTGAGTGCAGTTTCGGCACCCATCTTACACAAAATTTGCGGTAGCCTAGCTTTTGTGTGACAATTTCAATCAACAAAGTCCTTGAAACTTGTAGAAAACTAAGTGAAAGCTCCGTTATTGTGAAACGGCGGTTTTCACGAATCTTTTCATCAACTTTAGCGACCAGTTCGTCAATACGAGAGACGGAAATAGAGGTTCATTCTGGATGCTAGGGCGTCCACTCTTCTCTTAATCGTGAACGTTAGTTCGGCCATTTTTAAACTGAATGCACCATTTCCGGA
Source organism: Nephila pilipes (assembly GCA_019974015.1). Classification (NCBI taxonomy): domain Eukaryota; kingdom Metazoa; phylum Arthropoda; class Arachnida; order Araneae; family Nephilidae; genus Nephila; species Nephila pilipes. Next base: position 2,308 of record BMAW01078125.1, on the reverse strand, counting down.
TTGAACTTTCATTCATCAATTTGTTTCCGTACACTTCATACACTTAACGATAAATTTCCATAGGTTTTAGGATTTGCCAACAAAACCCGTATCACAGAACGTACCTCACAACTGGCGGGATTTTCTATTGCAGCGCACATTTTAAATTTGAATATCGAAAAATCGGGCAGAGTGGAAATGTTCCCGTTGTGATGGCTGGACGCCGACTGAGATGCCGAGCACGCAGACACCAAAATATACGTGAACGGCTCGCACCTATCGACGTCAGATTTAAACGTTCCTTACTTTCTGAATAGCTCTCGTATGTGAAATGATGTGACAAAAATTACTCTTTTCATGCAATCTTTTTGCTTTTCAATATAGCTTTCTCAATTTATGATGTTTTCTTTATAGTTGTCTTTTTCAAAGTGCTATCATCTTTCTCGCCTAAAGAGATGCCGCGAGATCTCCGTATCCTCGAGCTCTCCTCTTTGATAGTATTCCGTAAAACCGTGCCTAACATTTCCTTCATACAGATCATTGAAAGTCATACAATCTACACCAGACAATAATATAGAGTAACGAAACCCTAATGATAGTGGTGTTCTGACAGGATCGATGATCACGCTCATTCCTACAACGATCAAACCACATATAAAATTCTGCACTTGAAACTCCAAATTATTTTTTTTTGCAATAGAACAATGACTGCACGCCTTGCATATAACTTCAAGTCAGAGGGAAAACTTGTAAGTGTATATCTGTTTGGACCTATTTGTGTTCAATATCTTTTGTTTGTATTTTTGTGTATATTCAATGTCTTTTATTTTATTAGTACTTTTGTGGTGTCTTTGGTTTATATGTATGTGGAATGATTCTGGTGCTATTCCCACACCATCAACCCAGTTTTTATCTGTTGCGTGTTGGCAACATCCTTGTTTTTGGAACGAACTGGGATTGGCGGGAGGCGCCTTTAGTGTGTTAATGTTAGTATACGAGCTCGCCGCACAGTATAGCTGCTGGCAGTCGTTAAAATAAATTTATAGTTTGTTGAAAAGTTTCTTATCTTTTTACACACGACTAATATCTATAACACAACCAATGCCCATCGAACATATATGGTCTGGTGTCAACAAACTACTATCAAAAGAAATATTTAATGTCGACAAATTGAACATCAACAGTTGCTTCATACGCATTTTGTTATTCACTGTATTTAGAGTGTATACATATTTACACAGTTATGTATTCCATTATTTACTGTGTATTTCAATTAGCATAGTCTTTGAAGTAAACCACAGGATTTGTGAAGAAATTTCGAAAGTTTGGTGCATGTATTCGATGATAAAGGCAAGATACTTTTAGATTACAAATTTTTCAATAGCCTAATAGCTTTTTCCGATGTGACAGAATGCTTTACGTGACCCATAAATTGATACCAGGAATAGTATTTATTTTTCTTGCATTTACTGTGTTTTTCATTACAAACTTTTCGATCACAAGAACTGTAAATTGAATTTAAAATATAGGAAAATCTTAACTGTTTCCCAAATTTAAGCAATACTTTTTTTTGTCAAAATCTGAGCATTTCACTTTGTCAAATATTTTGCTAATTAGTAGATAGCTCACAATAAGGAAATTTCTAGTATCGAAAAATACAATATACTTTTTAATATTAAATAATTCATCAATTCTTATATAAGGAATTTTAATTTTTTCTTCCGTAGTATCAGCCGTATTCTGATCATCGCTACACAGTCGTTTTCTATTCATTTGCATAGAATGATATCGTCGTTTCATGCGAGGCATTTTTATATGAAATATTCAATATAAAAATAAGTATAAATATGATGAAATGATACTCAAACTTAAAAATTTTACTTGTTGATTCTTATAAATTGTTCGTTCAAATTTAAGCAAAGAAATTATTTTGTGAAAGTAAGCAATTTCAAAAGTAAAAAGATTTCTCAACATTTGTCCAATTCCTTATTTGTCACTCTTTTAAAATATGGAGCGGCAAAAGCGATGATAGAGAAATATTTCGAATAAACCTTTTTCCTATAACACACCAGAAAGAAATTTTTAATGAACATTGTTAACTTTTAGATATATTTTATTGGGAATCTGGAGGATTTGAATCTTTGTTTCATTTACACATTTATCTATCTAATGCAGGCCTGTCCAACCCAAAAGACTTTCCGAGCCGTATTATATACATATAATATTATATATATATATATACAGGGGGTGGACAAAAATATGGAAACTTCTTGTAAAATGCCTGTTTGAAAAGAAAGATTGATTTTAATGAAATATGTAGGTGGCGCTG
>BMAW01078121.1:0-22342 GCA_019974015.1 Nephila pilipes | reverse complement strand
CTAAGAACCTACAACACGAAAAACGCGAAATATTACTATCACCATATATGAATTACATCACTTTATTTCCACCTGCATCTAATTAACGTAATCACGTTTCATTTTGGTTGGGAAGAAATTGTTATTTCATGCAAAAAATCTCAATTAAAGTCCCCAAGATTAGTGAAGAGAAAAACAAAAAAAGCCCAACATCATAACTGTTATCTAAAATACTAAATATCTGTCAATTATTTGCAGCGAAAAGCATTTTTTAAGATTTCATTTAAATGCATTGTGCATGTTGAACATTAGTTTCGAGTGTGTATATCATACAGATATATGTATAAAGCACTGGATTAAAAACTGAGCAGTAATGCGCAAGATTTAACAAAACTAGGACGGACTGAACGTGAAGTCGAGTTTTCAAATGCCATTAACACAGAAAATAGTCTTTTCAGATTATTGGCATTCTCATCAATAACTGTCAAATCATAGGTGATACTTTGTAGATCCACTATTTACGTTTGTTTGCCAGTACTTATAATCCATTAGTACTTAAGCTCATAAATAATAACATCATTAAAAATGCAATCGAATGATAAAACAAAAATCTGTATGGCCAAAATTTACATTTTCAGAGCAGGTTGATATTTCTTAACAATGATCTTCAAACTTTCTATGAAGCATTCGTTTCTTTTGCTCACAGAGACTTAAACAATATTAATTCAGCAATGCAGGCTTAGGGGAAATGTTAGAAAGCACGAAATGTAGAAAAATAATGTTATTAATCTCGGTTATACAAGTCGATTTCAGTCTTCTACGAATATATTATGATTCTTGTTATTGTGGAAGCATTTATAAGAAAAATTTATTTATTCTAATATCAAATCATACATTCAAACGAAAGAAATAATCCAGTAATTTTATTCTAAGCATGAAACTATAAATTAAAAATAAAATATATTTCATGAAACAAATACAAAAAATGTTTCAAAATAATGCTTACACACACACACACACACACACACACACACATATTAAAGTATAATTTTAAGAGTAGTTTTCCCCAACTGGAAAGGTAGCAATTGGTAATTTTGATAACACATTCGCTCTAGGAAACATTAGAAAAATTTTACTTGAAAGCTACAAGGGGAAAAATAATCTTCTTTTAAAAAGTAAGCTTGGAAAAAATTCATAAAATATATCATTCAAGACAATTAATATAACTTGACGAAAATATTGGCTATAAGAAATTTAAAACATCATATAAAGATACTAAAATATAAATAATTCACTACAACACATAAAGGTTCCGATATATTAGGGAAATTGTCCTTTTACTATATTCATAAGCAAATATTTTGTTATCTCCCGTGCTTAAAGCCTGTTTGTAGAGGGCATTTTTTGTAGGGGGGGGATGAGTATGGAATGTCATACGATCCCCTCAGAGCAGGGCAGAGTAGATCAGACTAATTCTCCGAGATGAGCGGACGTAAGTGAGTTGATTCTCGAGAAAGTTGTGATTGAGAGGTAACTGTAAAATGCACTGACCACCATGGTAACGCGAAAGGAACTGCTATTAATTGCGGGTGATGTACTACTAACTATAAATTGTACTGATCACCAAGGTAACGCAACGGGAACTGTGTTGAATGAATAAATTGAATTGTTATTAATAAATTTAAAGTGTGTCTGATCTCATATGAATTTTAAGGGAAAATAAATAGCTAAGTAAGCTACAATAAGTTAAGTAAAAGTATTTCGCTAAACAAGCTACTGTAAGGAATAAAAGTTATTAGCTAAGTAAGCTACCGTACAGAAGAAACAAAGTGATATGATTTATGAGTTCTAAAGTAGTGAGTGAGTGTGGATTTTAATGGCGCAAGAGAGAGAGCAACATATGGCTATGCTGCGCCAAACAAGGTGAAGGGGGAAGTAAAAACATGAAATACAAATCACACACTCTGAAAATACAGTTACGTAAAATCAAATAAAAGCTAAAAATATTTGAGTAAAAATGAGTTCTAAAGTAATAGTAAGAAGTTATATTGTGTATGGTGAAAAAGAAAAGTAGTTTAGCGAAAAGGTGAAAAATAAGGAGAACCTTAATTATATATATATAAAGTTTAAAGTTAAGTAAAAGTTAAAGAGTAGAGTTTATTGTGCGCGCGTGTGTGTTAAGAATAGTTTTAATAATTTGAAATCACATCACTTTCAACATAATTTTTCAGTGCATAAAAAAACTTCTAAAATAAGGCAAAAAAAAAAAAAAAAAAATGACCTCAGAATAATAATATTAGAATATCATTAAAGTACAAATATGGATATTAAATTTCATTGCTCTCAAATCAATATTTAAAATTTGTTTCAGCACACAGCCAACAACATCACATCAAAATCTTAAAAAAAATTAATAATCTAAGTAATATAATTTTTTAGAACCAATAACTGTAAAAAGTGTTTTAAGCAAATAATAATTTTAAAAAAAATCTATTGAAGTAAGAATATGAACATCATTTCCTCAGAATTACTTTTATCAATTCATCTATTTTCACTCAACATGATATTAAAGAGTATTAAAATCCTTAAATCAACATGATTTAAATATTTATTATTATAAATATTTAAAAAATTTCAATGCAGTAAACAACAGCGATGTGATGCGATATCCATGCTACTGCAATTATTTCTTTTATGCATTACATACATTTCATGACTTTATTTATTTCACCAGATATTCATCAATTTTCCAATATAGTATTAATTTCATTTTAAACACATTATAAAACAAATGAAGAAAAATACTATTTCATTACCATGTAACTCATGTAAAATAGGAACAAAAACTTCGATTCAGTCCATCACATAATTCAATTATGAATAGAGATTACTTAATTGATTCTGCTGTCAACAGCATATTGTTGCTTGTGCATTTCAGGAGGCTCCGTCCAAATTAATTCAAGAACTCAACGACTAATCTTAACATTTGAAAGGAAGAAGAAAATATTTGAATAAGTCAGAAATGCATTAAACTTTTTAATACCCAATAAATAATAGATAGGGAGAATCAGAATTTTTAAACAAAAACAACACAAGAAATATTCATTGTTCAATAAACCAAAAATAAAAAATACACAATATCAACTGGATATAGTAAATGATATTGTACAACATTATTTAAGCATTCAAATAAAAAAAATGAAAGCAGACAAATGTAAAACATTAACAAATAATCTTGGAAAGGTTTAGAAATTGGTGCATTAAAAAATTACTAAAAGAAAAAAAATAAATACTTTTTTTTTTAAAAAAAAATTTCATTTCATAATGAGTAAATTATTGTGAAACATTGTAACATGCAAAAAAGGAAGAGGGTTATATGTTACTGATAATCAGGGAAAATTAAAAATGTATATATCAATTTTTTTTTAAATTAGAAATAAAAATGTTTTTTTTTCTTTGAAATAGATTAAAATACTTTTCCAAATATAAATTTCAACACAAAATATAGTAATTTCTAACAATTTACAAATAACCAGGGTAAAAGTGCAAGCTATATTGAAACGGAGAGTTGCAATTTTCCAGTACCAGCACATCAACATAATTTTTATTTTCTTGGTTTAGTTGTTATTTTTTTTTTTTTTTTTTTTTTTTGGGTGAGGAGGGAAAAAAAAACGTTAATATTGTTTAGGAATGTTGAGAATCCGTGGTCAACGAGGATGGTAGCGGAATAGCCTTGGATCTTGCGCCATAAAACCTAAAAGTCACTCACTAAATGGATGGTAATCACGTGGGTATTGTGAGCGAACCATAGTTGCCCTGCATATATCAAACCCACTTGGTATACTGATATATAAAGAAATTAATTTTGTTCTTTTTTTAGACCCTCCAGATAGACGCTAGCTTTTCAAGAGCCCTTTTTTGATGTTTTATAGCAATCTACAGCTCTAGGTCTGCAGCAGATATGTTTCTCGGAATTTGAATTGAGTAATTCAAATTTATGTTAATTTAAGCAGCAGAATTGTCAATGTTTTTTGGTTAATTTTATCGTTGAAAATAAACAGTGAAAAGACCATCAAGTAGTTTTATTTCTGGCACCAGAAATACAGGCTACTAATACGGAATAGATATATTAAAGGTTATTTATTTATCCAGCATTAGTTTAAATTAAATTTTTCAAGGAATATCAGAATTTCAAATTGATCCAATGGTGCAAATTATAAAAGATTTGACTAAAGACCAAAATAGTACACTGTTACATTCTCCCTTTTCCATAGTATAATATATTTTGGTTACATTCAGGGAGAATATCTCATAGTCTTAAATCTCATTTCTAACATAAGTATCCCACAAATAATAGATGCTGCATATTTTTTTATATTTGAACTGTGATCCCCTATTGTGCGCTTTCCAAACCCATTCAACGGTACGCATATTTATCTACCTCACTGCCAAATAACTCATTCTAATTTGAAAGAGGATTCTATTTAGGCCATTAAAGACCCGCCATGCAGCGAAGCTGATTTCAAATCAAACAGTCAACCCTTGGTACAATTAATTAATCATCTTTTTTGTTTCTGATGCAGATAGACAGAACTCTGTGAGCATCAAGGGAAAAAAAATCATACAAGCCAAAATAAGAGAAAAATTCTCATCGGTACTATATGTACATTGCGTTTCTCAATCTTTAAACTTGGCTATTTCAGACGCTTGCCAAATTAAAGATATTCGTAATTTTAAAAGAATCGTTGAAAAATGTAATTCGCTCATGAATACTCTAGAAAGAAATGTGGCCGCAGTAGCCTAGTGATCAAGGTCACGGACTTGCGGCTGGCAGTTTTCGTCGAGTCGTGGGTTTGTGCTTTGATGCCACTCAAGACATGCCGTGAAGAGAAGCTGACGCACGTTAAATCTGTCAAGGTTTCAAGTCCTCCCGTTGGCGATATGTAGAAGTTTGGAAAGAGAAGTGTCATTCTCGTCACTTGACAGAAGTTCATAATTACGAGGTCAGTCGGCAATAGCCCTCGTATTGCTTCTCAGTGCGACGTTAATGAGCAATCACATCACAGAGGATTTTTCGGATATTAAAATGAATAGATTTCAAAAATTTTTATTCAGCATAATAATTATTACAGGTCAGAGTTACATAAGCTAAATAGTCGAATATAAAGTCAAATATATAAAAGTAAGAAATAGCTTTCTAGGCACAACAGGTCCCCACGTAGAAATCTGTAAATCTTTAAAAATTTCACTTGCGCACAGATAATAAAAGTTCAAGAGTTCGAGAAAAGTCGAGGCCATGGAAAAGTTCATCAGCAGGCGCAAGTCGGGAGCACTCGAACGAAAAGACAACACAGACAATCTTCAAAAAAGGAGAACACTCTTCAGAAACATCCTCAAAGTCTTCATCTTTCAGGAGAGAACGTCAAAGGCGGCAAGCAGAGGGAGTCCGGAACTCGGAGGTCCAAGAGGGGCCACGAAGAGGACGATCCGGGAGAAGAAGATAACTCCACAGGGAACATCCACAACAAAGGCCACAAGACGGACACGAAGAACGCTTCTCGGAGAGCTCCAAAAGGCGAGAGAGGCGATGCTCCAAGATGGTTCGGGAGAGACCATCCGCAGAGTCAAGCACATGAAACAGAGATAATAAAAGCATTAAAATACATTAAAATACAAATACAATAAGACAATCAACACAACAAATATACACAAAAATTACCTTCGAGAAGGTAAAAGAGAAAAAGAGACACATGAATTAATCACGACAATGTAACTCTTCTCAGAGACAAGGAGGAATCCGGAATGAATTCCTACACCTGAAGGCGACTCAGGAACAAAGATCTAAAAATCAAGTCAGTTATTTAAAATAGTCATGGGAGACTGGACAGAACCTGTCTTGCGTTCAAATCCACTATAATAGAAATGAAAACAATATGATCAGATAACAAAAACCACGATGAAGGATGGAAGCAATGAGATGGAGAAAGCGTGGCGATAAAAGAGCTAGTTAAAGGATGACAAAATAACCGGCGAAGAGTATAACTCCTCAAGCCGGGGAATTAAAAATCCACATTTCAAGATAAAAAAGTCAAGATAAAAATAAAATGTTAAAAATCAGCCAGGAGGCAAAAGATTGAATGATGCTCTGGGGGAAAGGACTAATACTGCTTTTTGCCAGTAAGATGTTGAATATAAATGTCCCTTCCCCACCGGATGGTGTCCGAGCAGATGAGCTTCCTCATAAGTTTAGCATATTTGCGGGAAACGCCCATCTGCGCCAGAGCAGCATCATTCTCGGGATCCCAAGAGCCAAGAGAATCGACGACGATAGTGTCAACGTGGGCAGTTTTCCCCTCCCGTCGTAAATGTTCGACGATCGGGAGGTACTTGTCGATCTTGTTCTGACGAGCAGAAACAAGAGACTTCAGTCGGTCCTCAAAGGCAACGGTGATGTCGATGATAAGTACTTCACCGGACTTTTTGGTCAGAACCATGTCCGGGATTAGGGTTTTGGGCAACCCCGGGAATTTCTTGTTTAAAGACACAGAGCCAACGGATGACGGGATGGCTCTGGCCACACGGTTCTGGATAGCGTCATGTCGCCTCTTCCAGGCATCGCTGTGTGGCTTGCAATGATTTAGTACGTGAGGGATGGTCTCCCTCGCGTAGCCACACTTACGGCACCTGGGATTTCGATTGCTGAAACGCATGGTAGCGTTCAGCTGCAAGCATCCCAGGCGGGCGCGATGGATAAAATTCCAATCGCAAAAACGAGTATAGTCACCCGCCTGGAGAAAATGATTTGATTCAGGGTGCTGGGAGAACACCTCCACAGTCTTCCCTTGGTCGACCAGGCCAGACAGCTGTTTAATGTAAAAGCTCTCCAGATCGTCCCTGAGGAACCGAGTAACCAGGCCTGCAGTGGACGGAGCCACGCAGACCGGGTTTGGAAAGCGATAGAGGTTGATATAGAAGCAGCTCAGCTCCTCGTTCCATGTCCAGTTAAATTTGAGAAATTTTGAGAGACGATCTGCAGAGTGCCTAGCCCGGGACCATTGGGTCAAAAGGTCCCCTGACTCCCGGGCGAACTCATCAACCTTCTTACCATTAAGGAAGTCGGCACATTCGCCCAGGGTGGGATCTCGGAGGATTTTCTTCCGAACAGCACTCTGCAAGCTTGCAAAGGCGACACTGGATGTAACAAGGTCGTCCGACGCCAATAGTCTGAATGCGTGGGAAACCGCATGAATATCCAGAAGGGCCCTGAGATGGGGTAGGGCAGCCTCGCCCTTGTTACAAGAAGATGAACGAGATTGACATTGGCACGGGCGGGGAGATTAAGGATGCGCTTCCCTATTGAAATTAAAGTTTTATCCAGGTCGGCAACATCCTTCTTCTGGATGTGGGAGTTCCTACAAAGGAACTCTGCTCTGGCAAGAATGTGGGCTCGAAACAGTCAGCTTCTGCCAGGGGGATCCTGCAACCAGTTTCACATCCTTGGCGATCTCCCGGAAGAAGCCGCTATTATCTTGTTTATAATTCAGGCCCACACGGACACCAAGATATTTATAGGCCTCCTGACCTTTTAAGTTTAAAAGGGGAGTGCCCACCCCCAGGAACTGAGAGTTGTTAATGATTCGACGGTTCCTGGCATGAAAGAAAGATAGAGACGCGCATTTTGAGGGCTTGAACTTAAGGACCGCCAGCGCTGCGACACTGCACACAGAGTTTATAAACTGCTGTTTGTAGAAAATGCAACACCATGAAGGAATCATCAGAATCAAATGAAATTCGCAGCAAATGTCAATTATAGGATATTATGCAAATTAATAAAGTTTCAGAGCCATCGCGCGTGCGCGGCGCGCGCAGCGCCCTCTGAATTGATGCTGAAAGCGTATAAATAAAGTGCTGTAGCGGGACGTTGAAAAAAGTCTATGATTATTTGTTAGTGGCAAACGTTTAGTGAGACCTGAGTATGCCTCCACGACGGAAGAATAAGAAATTCAAGCAACTTACGGAGTTTGAATGAGGGAGGATAATCGGCCTTCGAGAAGGAGGATTTTCCTATCGCGCAATAGCAGCTCGTATGCAGCGGAACAGTTCCACAGTGATGCGAGTTTGGAAGCAGTGGACCGCCGAGCACCGAACAACTCGAAAAACAGGCACTGGACGACAGAAGGTGACGTCAGAGCGCGATGATCGACACCTGCTCCGCATGGCGGTGAATGATCGCACAGCTTCCTCCAGGCAGCTGGCAGCACGTTGGTCTACTGCTACAGGTGTACAATTGTCGGCTTCGTCAATTCGTCGTCGTCTGCTGCGCCGTGGATTGCGTGCAAGGGTGCCTTTATACAGGATTCCCCTCACGGCGAATCATCGACGGCTGCGTCGGCAGTGGGCTCTTGAGCACAGAGACAGGCGAGCTGATTGGCACCAAGTTGTCTTTTCAGATGAATCACGCTTCAATTTGTGGACCCATGATGGCCGTGTTCGTGTTAGACGTTATGCCGGTCAACGCTGCCTTCCTGAGTGTATTATTGAACGACATAGTGGTCGAACACCCGGAGTTATGGTCTGGGGTGCGATTTCGTATCATGGACGATCCAATTTGATACGAATTGAGGGTAATCTCAATAGCAACAGGTACGTCCGTGAAGTGCTACAGCCCGAAGTCGTTCCTTTCCTTCAAGGCATCCCTGGAGCTATCTTTCAGCAGGATAATGCACGCCCACATGTTGCGCGGACTGTTCGAGACTTCTGTTCAGCACAACGCATGCAACTTCTTCCTTGGCCTGCTTATTCACCGGATATGTCGCCTATTGAGCACGTGTGGGATATGGTTGGTCGGCGTCTCGCTCGTGATCCGCGTCCTGCAGTTTCCAAAGACGAACTTTGGTTGCGCATACAAGCGATATGGAATTCTCTTCCTCAAGCAGATATTCAACATCTGTTTGACTCCATGCCACGTCGTATAGCAGCACTTATTGCAGCGCATGGTGGCTGCACCAAATACTGATTTCGGACGCTTAATTTGTTTCTTTTGTTTTGAAAATTTCATCATTTATTTGTATCAGTACAAGTCGTTTCTGCATTAGATTTCATTTGATTCTGATGATTCTTTCATGGTGTTGCATTTTCTACAAACAGCAGTATATTTTGCTGGAGAGACGAAGAGGAGTTGCTCAAGAGAAGCAGGTCGTCAGCGTAGGCGAGACACTTGAACTCTTGCCCAAAAAGATGGTACCCGGGGGCGGAGACACCGGTCCTCAAAATTTGTTCGAGTGATAAATTGAACAATATAGCACTCAGGGGACAGCCCTGTCGCACCCCAGCCTTCATGGCAATGGGGCCTGTCCACCCGGCGCTCGTACAGATGGTTCTCGTACTGCCGGTGTAAAGGGCAGAGATGATAGAAATGGTGCCCGAGGGAACGCCCGCATGCTCGAGGGCCGTGAGAATGAACTGATGGGGCACCGAGCCAAAGGCATTCTCCAAGTAGAGCCAGGCCATCGAAAGATTTTGATGAGAACGCTTAGCGTCAGAGATGGCCTGGTCGAGGAGAAAATTGTGCTCGGCACACCCATCGTTTTCTCTGAAGCCCTTTTGAAAGGGCGAGAGTCTAGAGTTGATGTTGGCCCAAGAGCTAATACGAGTGACGAACACCGAGGAAAAGACTTTCCCACCCGTATTTAATAGAGAGACCGGTCTCCAGTTGGAAATACCACATTGCATATTAACCACATTCTGGCTGTTTATGGCTCTTCCTCTTTAGTATGGCTTTAAGTAATAATCTGGCTTTATGGTTTTAGGTAATATAATTATTTTTTCAGAATTTATGGCTTTCGGGTAAGATGGCTGAAAAATATAGTTTAGCCTCTTTTCTTGGCATAATTGCTGCAGCTTTAGCTGTGTAGTCATAATCGTGAGGTTATGGACGAATTGGTGTGGCCGTCGCAGCCTAGGGGTCGTGATCGCAAACTCGCGGCAGGCATTGTTTTCGTCTAGAAGTGTTTTCGAGTCCTGATTCTACTAAAGATCTACCGTGTAGCGGGGCTGATGCACGTTAAATCTATCGAGGCTCCAAGTCTTCTGGTAGATGTAGAAATTTGGAGAGGGAGGTTTCTAACTCAGGTGTCGTCCATGTCATTCAACCGAGGTTCAAAATTACGAAATCCATTGGGAATAGTCCTTGTGTTGCTTCTAAGTGAGGCGAGAACAAAAAATCAATCACCTAAAATGTCCATGTAGCCTCTCAAAGATGCTCAACCTTCTAGGGTGACTGCAGGGCATACAAAAAACCATGATATTTCAGCCTACATTAAGAAAGAGCTGCCCTCACATTTTACTGTTAGATGTGAAACTAGATTATACACTTTTGAAGACGTTCTCCTGACTTACACATTCTGTTGGACTCGCAAATAGCTACGTCAGAACCATTAGCACCCATAAAAATCCATCCAGTAGCAGCCAAGAAAATATTCACTCATAACTCATCATCACAACTCTGACCAGCTGATCGATCAGATGTATTTCTCCTCCTGTTCTCCTACCACCAACTCGAGATGCGCTCGGAGATCGGTTTTTGCGGGGCTCTGCACAGCTCGCTCGCTCTGCCATCAATTTCATCCGTCACATATCTTTCCTTACAGCTATCCTTTTTCTTCTCGTCCGGTGCATTTTTTTTTATCTATGTCTAGGCATTCCATGTTCCTCTCCTTTCATGTATATACCACATTCTGAGAACGATGCAGTCCAAGTAACTGATGGTATTCCAATTAGAGTACATCATGGTCTGTTGGAGGCAACAATATGAACAACAAACCATCAGATCATATCAATTTCTTTCAAGCATCGTTTGACTAGGTTTTTTTTATTATTGAACCTCTTAAGGCACGGTTCAGCTCTCAGTCAGTTAGAAATGGTTTGGAAATCGGTACTTTTTGCCACATACTATTTGTTAATTTCACACAGAGTGCAATTTATTCATCTATTTGAGGTACACACAGTGTTTGGTAAGAAACACGTTGCGTAAGCATAGTGATGACTTTTATTCAAAAAGTGTTTGTCTAAATAAAAATTTTGCTATATAATCAAAGCTTTTCTATGAATTTATAGCAGACCACAGTAATTACGAGGGTCGTTCAATAACTCCTAGAAATTCCAAGAGATAGTGCTCGTAGCATCGAAAATGGTTTTTTTTTTTTGTGAGCATCATGACTCACTAGACATCTGTCTGGATCTCAGTTACTCGTATTTGTGATCATGACACCTTTCGCACATCAAAAGTTCTTCGTCACAATTTTTTCGACCGATGAGACCATTGTAAAGACTTCCATCACCTAATTAACCAATCCTAGGATAGATGGCAGCACAATGATTTTCTCAATGCTTGGATCAAGATGAAAACTCCGTATAATCTTGTAGAAAAATTGGACGAATATGAAAGTATTAGACAAAGTTTCAGAAGGGAGTTCCCCAAGAAAATTAGTCACAGATTCCAAAGTAGGGGACATTATGGTGGACTTAAAACAAAAGAAACGTTTAAAGATTTCAAGTCTAAACATCAAATTAAAAAACCTATCCATGAAAAAAATCACGAGAGAGATTTCGAGAAAAGAAAACAGCTTAGATGTTACGAGTGCGGGTCATATTCACATCTTCGACCACAATGTGATAAACTTAAGAGGAATTATGAAACTGTTGCTTTGAATGAAACTTTCAGAAACGGTTGCAGTGATTTACTGGCTCCATACACAACTTTAGGCAAAGTAAATGGAATCGAAATGCCAATACTTAGAGACACTGGTGCAACTCTTGATTTAATTTGCAGGAAAAATGTCCGACCAATGTTTACGAAAGAAACTGTGTGGCTTCGTACACCTCTTGAAGAGAACGCAGTGTGCTTGCCAGTAGCTGAAGTAGAGTTGGATTGTGTCTACGGTAGCATAGTAACAAAAGCTGCTGTTTTGAGAGACTCATTAGATCAAGGAAGATATCTTTTGGGAAATAAAACTGCTATACTATTTGAAGAAGCAAGGAAGAATAAAGAAATTCAAGCTTATATGGTGAACGCTGTTCAAACTCGCGCTCAGAAGAGATTGAATGAAAATAATGATCAGATACCCACATCATCGAATGAAATTATTCCTGAAATCAACGATATTGATGAAGAGTCTTCAAATGACCTAGACAATATCTTCTTCATCTTCGAGTCCTTCGACTATTGAAATAAACTTATAAGTTCATATCATCGTCTTCATTATTGCTTATACTGTCTTCATAGTCGCTAAAATCATTTGTTTACAGCATAATTTCCCCCCCCCTTCTATTTCATTTTTGGAAACGCCATGTTATAAAATTATCTTAGCGGCAATAAAATAAAATGAATAAAAACGCTTCTGCAATAATTATTTTCTTACCTCTCAGCTCGTAATGGTTTTACTAGATACAAAAATTTTAACTACGGTACTTAACAGCAAATTAAATCTTCACGAAATAATTTTGAAAAACTTACATTTATAATATCATGGGTGAAATATTACTCCAGGTAAGTTTTCTTTATAATGCAGCTAACAAAGTATACAACAAAAGCGAACTTTTTTTTTTAATAACGATATCCCTACTGACGCTCCATAAACGATTACAGGAAAAATCAGTGTCATCAGTAATTTGGTAGTTTAATATTAGAAAAACAATTTACATGGGGTGATTTTTCACCTATGACACCTTTTCATGATTAAATAACATAATTTTTTTTTTAGAAACTCCAATATATATTAATCATTGATTATTTTCAAACTTTCACTGTAATTTCCGTATCTATTTATATAAATTATATTACCTATTTTTAAGATTATTTTATAGTGAGCCTTGTGGTGAGTATTTTATAGTGAGTAATTGTACGCGAAACCTAGCAAAAATAAGATTTTCTGTTTCTGTCTTGCCTTTCATTCAACCAAAAGTCTATTACTAAGCAATTACAAACCTCTTAAAATTATGTTTATGAGAAATGCTTATTTAAATTAAACGATTGTCTTTATTATTGGACATGCTGTTTTTCACCTTTAATTGGGAACATTTTTACTTTGATTACAATTAGAATAACAAGAGGTGGAAATCTTTAAAAAAATTGAGTTATACACAAAAAAACTGTTGCATACTTTTTAGATTGAATACGAAAAGCCCAAATAAAATTAGTCATAGGCCAAAAATTAAAAAAAAAATGAGTATAGTTTCTTTTACACGAAGATTACAAATGTAAGAAATAAGTTTTTAAAACTCGACGAGATCTTTGATAAAAAATTTAACCGAAATATGCTCTATTAAAGAAAGAGGGTGAAGATATCATTGTACTATTTCAATTAGGAGCCAAAATTTTTATAATTTGCTCAAACAGTTTACATTTACTATTATGGTTGGTTGTTTATTGAAAGCGCACTTACCAAGAAATACGAGGTCTAATGGCGACTTAATTCGTAATTTTGAATCTCGGTAAAGTGACAAGGACGACCCACCACATTCTCCGATTGAGCTGAAATCGCCCCAACACGAAAACTCAGAGCATCAACTGATTTAACACGCATCAACCCCCGTTACATGGCGGTTCTTCAGTTGAATCAGGACTCGAAGGAATCAACATTGACCGCGAGCTCGTGAATGAGATCACTCGAATACCGCTTCCGTTAACATATTTTGAAAACCCTAATCAATGTTAAAATTCATTGCTGAAAGATCCCCCCCCCCTCCAAACTCCCAAATTCGCTAGCTAAACCAAGAAATACAATCTGGGATGCAGACCTGATTGCGATATTGTGCATTACTGGGGGAAATATGATGCACTTTTTAACCATATTTTATGCTTTCCCCGTAACTATTGGTTGATTATTAGAACTTTTTTTTTTTTAGTATCGATAAATTTAAAAATATATTAAAAATTTAATCTCGTTTCAAAATACTAAAAATTAACACTTCTTATTTACAATAAAAAAAAATACTTATTCATTAATTTCAATAGGTTTAATAAACTTCTAAATTAAGTTATGTTGTTGGCTCTCTGCAAAGGATCAGTTAATTTGAATTGAGGTAAGGAACTAGAATCATTCACGAGTTGTGCTCCACATTACGCCTCCCGAAGACTAGTTATTACCAACGTTCTTAATTTGGTACAACACTCATTTGAGATTTGGTTTCAGGCTGAATGTTTTGAACCTAATTTCAAATTTGTCATTAAGACAGATAGTTCTTTCTTATTTGAATGCTCACATATTTTTCTTGCAATAAGGTGAATAACAAACACAATTTCAGTTAAGAGATTTGATTATATATAGAGTGCCAAGGCGCTTTTCAGAAGGAAAGTATTTATTTTAATTTCACCTTAAAAGTTTTTTTTTTTTTTCAAAGGATTTCTTAAAAAGTTTTGCACATAATAGTATTGAGAAACAACACAAAAGCTAAAAAGTAAATATCTTATACAGTCATAGTTTAATAACCTATATTTTTTTTTTTTTGTTTAATACACTCTAGAAGGTTACAACTAAAAAGATAGCTAACTGTGGAAAAATTGAAATTTTCAATCAGAAAATCGAGCTTCAACATTATAATCACTCGTCTACAGACATAATATTTGATTAATTTACTCAAGTAAACTTAAAAAAATGGTCTTATATTTCATGAATACGATATATTTCTATGTATAATGATATAAGAAAGCAAAATGAAGAATAATGAAAACAAATAGATATATCATGATTTCTTCCCAAGATTTATTTTTTCATAAAATGCCATTACACAACAAATTATAAGGACTTACATAACACAGTGTAAATTATTGGAAGAGCTACATTAAACATATATCATAGACACATTATTAGTTATAACAAATAACATCAAAAAGTGAGGAATTATTAAAAATTTAGATTCACAGAAAGACAAGTAACTATTTTATACACTTATTCCAATTTCGTATAATCCTTTAATGCCCCTACATTGGCACATCAAATGTAGAACTCAAATAATTGTAATTCTCATTTTTCTGAACTATATAAGATCTATTTAAATACATGTGTTTTAGGCATTCTGCAATAGTTTTAAAATTTATCAATCACATTCTTAAAAAATTACATTTTTAAAAGCTCTGTATTACTTTTTAAAATGAGATTAATGAAGAAAACTTTTTCTAACATGTTAGAAAAACCTAGAGAAAAAGTTAAGAAAATTTTAAAGTCAGTTTGAAAACTGTAGTAAAAAAATTCAGGTTTCTGACTAGTCATTAAAGAAGAAGCTAGTAAAAAAATTATTTTAGAAACAAATATTTTAAGCATATTAAAACAGTTGCAATATAAATGAGGACTGAAGAATTAGTAAACAAGATGTTGGCCAAATTTATGCCGAATATATTTGTGGCTAGTTAATTTATAAAGATAGGTTTTAATAAAATTTTACTTTAGATTTCTTTTGCAAAGTACAAAAATATAGTTAGTATTCTCAATATCTTCTCATCTGCTGACATCACTAGGTGCAGTCCAAGAGCGCATTATCTTACTGATGTATAAAAGTTTCTTTATATTCATAATAAAAATTTTAGTGATATGTAATAAAAATGCTAAATGTACGTTATTCAATCGGCACAAATATATAAAATGATTTTGTTTTGTAGAGTCCTATACCTTTAATTGAAAGATTTGTGAATAAAAATTATCTGATCTTTGTGCATGATATCGATATAATTGAAAACGGTAGTAAGAAAAAGTTGATTATTTTAAAACAAAATTATCTTAAAAGAGCTTTAAAAATGTACAGAAATTAAAGAAACAGGGAAAAAAAAATTTTTTGAAAAATATATATATCTTCTATATGCGTGTGTGTGTTACAGCTGTTAATACCTAATATTAAGAAAGCAACATTAATAATCTCTCAACAATGCAAATGAACGCTATATAACAAACACTGTACTAAAGAAAATATTCAGATTGACTTTTTGTATATAAGTATAAGAATTTCATGTTTGACTGTAAAAAATGAAAATCCACCTTCTTAATGAAATAAAATACAGTATAGTTTACATACACAAAAGCACTACTTTTTTTAGATAAGAAAATATTGAAACACAATCTGAAAAACTTAATCTTAAAAAAAACTGGGGCAACAAAGAATGCACAATAATATATTTACAAATTGAAACAGAGAACACCAATTGCTTTAAATACTTCTTGCTTTCTTTAACTTAGCAATTTTTTCAAGTATAAGGGTAACATTACAAAATCAATTAAGAAAATGACAAAATATTTTTTGAAAACAATTTCTCTAAAAAATTTTTTTTCCCAATATTGAACAATGCATAAAAAGAAATAGAAATTACATACAATGCAAAAAAGAAATAAAGGATGTAATGCATACAAAAATAACAGCTTGCCAAAATGCAACAATATTGCACATATCTATTAACAAGTGTTTTTCTTCAATTACTTCACCTTTCCCCCCAATGTATACATATATAATTTTATAATTATTGAAAAATCCATATTTTAAAATAAAACACATACTTTAAAAAAATAAAGCTTTCATTTGCTTCATCTCAGACAATGCCCTAATACTGTCAGTTTTTACAACTGAGAATATAATTTAGTTAAAATTAAATGCTGTTAATTATTAGATAACACCGTACTTGAACAGCAGATCCAAAATTGTTGACAGCATATGTATAAAGGTGGAATAAAAAAGGGAAAGGGGGATCTGTGTGAACTACATAAATAAAATTGGATTCATTATGCAGGAGTGTCATTGAAAATATATTTGTAAAATAACAGATCGTAATTCTCATAAGCAAAATAAAATGAATTAAATCCATTGTTTATATTTAGCTGCTTCTTGACAAGCATAACGAAAATCACTTTAAGTGGATCAACTAAAAAAAAAAAAATCAAACAATTACTTCTCTGACTATTTTGTGCGAATTTTGTTTGTTTTTGTTTGAATAAAAATTGTTAAAATCTATTTTTGAATATATGAAGTTTTATTAACGTTGAATTTTATAATTTGAATACTTTATGAATGAAAAAACATTATGATGTATGAAAATTTCTTCATTTTCTGCCCTATATATATTCAGGAGTTAATAATGTCTCAAAATATACCATGTGAACAGGAGTGATGTGATATTTTGATATTGTTTCACTACAGGAAATAGAACTTAACTGTTAATTTAGAAAGAAAAGCTTGTTAACAAAAGACACCGAGAAAACAATTTTCAAAACGATCGTCTCTTTAGAATAATATTTTCTCATAAACATATCAATTTTTCCATGCTCTTATAATTCTCAAAAAAGGACATATTCTAAAATTCCAATGACATAACCATTTTAAAAACTTACGCATGTAATTTTGAATTTAGTTTTACGTGATAAATTCAATCACTGTAACCATTCTAATAACGTGATCTTAAATAAAAATTTTAAGCTCTGTGTATGTTAAATATGAGACTAATACAGAAATAGGAATGTGACTGAAAACACAGATATGAAACTTTCATAGTAAAGTTTAACAAAAGAGCTAGCATTTCAGAGTAGTACGGAACTAAAACAACAGAAAATAATTAGTACACAAATCCTATATTGTTTCCAATGAATCTAGTTATAGGAACCATAATGATTACTAATTTTACTTGCCAAGACACATTTATTACAACAGGAAAGTTAAAAAACGGATATATATAGATAGTATATAATCACATTCATTTAGTAGATCAATCTCGATCAGCACCAATCTCATCATCATTTGATTCACATTTCCTTTTCATACCACTTCCTTCGTTTTTTTGAAGAGTGTCTTCCTTTGCGGTCATCTTTTCATCAGCTGGTTCGACTTCCGCGGGTTCATATTCAATAGTGTTGTCTTGGTTCTTTGCCTGTAAGTCCATTTCCAAAAATTCTTCCTCTGGTTCTTCTTCATCATCTGATTCATCACTTCCACCTGGCAAGGATGATTCAGAATCAGAGAGTAATAGGTCTGTATCATACTTGATGTCACATTCCTCATCGGAATCATAACCGTTCTCATCTGGGGAAAAAAGTTTTCTTAGAATACAATGTAAGTAAGTATACTAAGCAAATAGAACTACAACAATTAATTTTAGCGTATGATGGACGTATTTTACCTCTTTTTCTAACAGAAGAGAAAGACTTGAAGGAATATTCGTATTGAATTCCATCACAAGTAGTAAAAGTACATAAATAAGTTAATACAGTAGTAACACCCAATAACGGACACCCACCAGATTAGAAATTAAACAGAGGTGTCCTTTAAT
Organism: Nephila pilipes; assembly: GCA_019974015.1. NCBI lineage: Eukaryota > Metazoa > Arthropoda > Arachnida > Araneae > Nephilidae > Nephila > Nephila pilipes. The sequence continues at coordinate 4,062 of BMAW01078121.1, read as the reverse complement.
AAGAGGTAAATACGAATACTATCCAAAGGGACCGGGACCAACATAATTGTTCCTTAAATATAGGTGCTTCATTCGAAGGTGTCCCTTACCAGAGGTACTAATATATTTAAATACATCAATGTTATCTAGAATCTATTGTACTTTCGCATGTACAAAAAAAAAAAAAAAAAAAAAAAAAAAAAAAAAAACACTCTGGCTATCAGATTTACCTATTACGAGTATAAATTTAAAATACCATTTAAAGTAATTTAAAATGCATATTCTTGTATACATTTGAAACGAACAAAATTGTATTTCATGACAATTGCCTAACTACAATCAAAACTTACTTAAAAATACATAATAATAATAAAAAAAAAAAAAAAAGTAAAATAAACGACATGCACGTTTAACTGAAAGAAAGCTAACATTCGAAAGCGTCTTGAAGTTATTTTTAATATTATTTCAAAAAGTTAGCATTATTCCATGCAAGCTATTTTTCTCTTTTTCTAAAGCATTAAATAGCGCGTTTCGGAAAGATTTGAAAACCTTAAGTATACGTACCATACACTTTTTAAATACATAAAAAGAACCTGGATGTTCGCTTGAAAAAAAGTAGCAAATTTCTTCAATAATTTATTTATTTCAATTTACTGAAATATACTGCTATTGTTATTTTTCATAAAAGGCAACATTATGAAGCTGAATGATATTAAATAAAAAAATATAACCAAGAAATTATTTCCGATTATTATCTTAGGAATAATGACCATGACTATATAACAATGTTTATCAACAGTACAATTAGACACACAGAAATCCACATAATTAAGACTTCATATTTATAGTATATAATTCGTATAATTTAATTAAAAAAATTCTAAACTCTGGTATAGGAAAGCAAAGTTTGGTATTTATAATAATAATTACAAAAAAAAAAAAGATAAAAAATATTCAAAATAATATTTTAAAAATAATTAAGTGTAAAATTATTATTATTTTACTTTTAATATACAAGCATTCATAAATTCTGATATTGTAATGTTTTTTGAAGTATGTGTTTTGAAAACATATTAACGTTCGGAAACGAAATAAATACAGTATAGTATCCTCAAAATTTTCTTTAGTTATTTTTATAAGAAATACATCTTAAGTGGCAGTTACCCCAATACATTTCAAGTAAATTTCATTCAAGAACGGTGGAGCGAAATACCATGATGGTTTTTAGGAAAATATGTAAAATACAACATGTATTCTTCCTTTCTTTTTACAAAGAAAATTTATTTTCTCATTTAAAAATAAATTCAGATGATTTTTTAAATTTTAACAAGATATTATATTTCAGAAATCGTGTTACTAACAGGAACATTCAAATTTAACTTAGGGTCTGTCAAAATTGATTTAGTTTGATATAATTACATTCGTAACGGATTGTATTTAAGAAATTCAAATCATTTTACAAGATATTTCTGAAGCTCAAACTATTTAACTGTTATGTTTCATCTTACAATATTAATATGTATTATTACAAGTATGTATTAATAACAATATTAATTTATATTGTTATCTCCAGTGTTTAAAGCCCGCTTGTAGAGGGCGTCTTGAAAAGGATGAGTGTAAGTTGTCACTCATAAAAACCCCTTAGTATGTAAACGATCGAGTTGATACTCGTGAGCAGGGATCGCATAGTAATGCGAAAAAGGTGGTACTAATTAAATTGTTGCAGTTATACAACCGGGTCTGATCTTAGTCTCAGGAATATAGACAACAGTTAAGTAAAGTATTTTGCCAGGGACCAGATATGATAAAAGTATATTGCGTAGATCACCAAGGTAACGCGACAGGATTTAAAAGAATGAAAGGAACTATAGTTATGAGTTAAAAGGTCTGATCTTGTCTGAAGTTTAAAGATAAGTGAAAGAAAGCTAAGAAAAGTACATAATAATCAAGGTATTTTAATTAAAATCTCATTATTATTAAGAAAAGTAAAGAATGTGCGATGAAAGTGTGTATTTTTAATAAACCAGAAGTGGGAAGAAAGTTTCACAGTCAAGTGAAAATAGTAGTTTAGTGTGATAAGTTAAAGTTTTCTTATAATATATTACACTAATTAAGTTCATCAACTGGTACAAAATAAAGACTAAATTGTTCGAATTACACTTCAAAAACTAAGAATGAAATACTTTTTTTTAAAAAAAAAATTAAGCCTTTAATAAAAATATTTAAATGATTCAAAATAACAAAAATTAAGCAATTGAAAATTTTAAACATCCAGTCCTTTTATAATATTTATATTATATATTGATATCAATCAATATTCAAAAGAGAGAAGTATGGTAAAAGTACGAAAGAAAAGAATAAACATTGAGAAAAATAGGAAGAATATTATTTTGAAGCTAAATATATGGTAATAGGTGTAAAAAAGTAAACAGGTAAAGAATAATTCTTCATTATGTGTTTATTTCACGAGTTGGAAAAAAGCCCCCCCCCCCCCAAAAAAAAATTGAATCCCAGTCTTTTATTGCTTAACTCAAATAACCCCACTATCCCCCGTTATTTGAGAAAACTTACAGAAAATTTATTCAAAACGATATCAAATGAAAATAAATTATTTTCATCTGAATAATTAAAAGAGATTTTTAAATCACAGAGGATCATGCAAAATTACGGATAAATGTTTAACATACCACTTTTTTCAGATTGTTTCGGTGGCGTTACTTTTTCGATCTTGTTTGCTCCAGCTAAAGGGAAAAAAAACAACGTTATTTTTTTTAATTAAACAAAATAAATAGCAGATAGCAATATATAGGATTCGGGTATATTGCAAAATGCAATATATTCTAATTAAAAAATAGACTTAGATGATGAAGGATGTTTGAGAAAATTAGGTTTTATATGTTTATCATAAATAACATTCATTAAAATCGACATAAATATCTTAGTTACTGAAAAACGTCCGCATTAAAAAAATCTTACCTTAACTCTGTGTTATTTTGATCCTTCAAAAAGGTCTGCTTTCGCATTGAAAGAATTAAGTTAAAAATGCGCGATTTGGAAACGCACTGAGACGATTAATGATTACTAAATATTAACAAAAAACACTACTTACAGCAACCTCCTAAGAAATAAAACTCATCAGACAAGAATTTTACTTGTCTGAATGCAAGAGACTGCTTCTTGGCAATGTACTTTATTTCAAGAATCCATTAGCCTTGGGCTATACACTGATGCTTAGACCTATCCTGACTTGTTTATAAACTAATTTAATAAATGGAGTAAAAATGGAGCAAAGTAAAGTGATAAAAAATAATTTAAGTATGATAATCATTATTTCATTCTAGCAATACTAAGATATATGATTTGAATAGTACGTGCAGCAAATATTTTATGTAAATAATGAAGAAAATACAAAAACAATAAAAAAAAAGTCGCTCAAATGCGACGAGAGAAAAACTCAGACGAGTGAAAAGAATGATTATCCAATCACAGTCGCTTCCTACAAGAGAAGAAGGGAGGGAAGTTGGATGCTGCGGCCGCGTATCTGTAACTACCAGAGAGCAAAAGTCTACTGGGAGCTAATTGCGGGGTTGCTTTGGTGACTAGTTGCGCTGTGAAAAGAGGCGGAGAGTTCGCTGCTACGTGCTGCGATGGGATGAATTTTGAGTCTCCCCCCCATGAAGTAGCCTCCGTTTAATGAAGAAAGGTGCGTTTGCGATAAAGTGTAGAATTTATTCTGTTCAATTTGAAGAAGAGAGGAATTGGAATTTGCAGCAATTTATTTTTTCATTAAATATTGGATCTTTTCCCCATCAATCTTTTGATTTTATGAAATTTAATTTGAAATTTTTTCTTAATCGACAGATTGAGGAGGAGACGGAAGGTTTAACCTTTTGTTCAGAATGAAGCATAGGTGTTTTTCTTGGTTTACACATTCCTTGCGTTTGTTAAAAATTCTGAGGGACAAAGACTTGTTTTTCAAATTTCCACATCTGGAAATAATGGCTTGAGATTTTTCTGGGTTTATTGCGATTTACCATAGTAAAGATTAGTGAAAAAATAACGTCTCAACTTGATTCGGAATTG
>BMAW01078114.1:41194-72499 GCA_019974015.1 Nephila pilipes | reverse complement strand
CAATTAATCAGAAACAGAACAAATATTTGTGCTCATTTTATAATTAGATTTTAAAGAATTCTTGGCCACGCCTATTCTTTGCCATTTTTTTTCCATTTACCAAGACTGGGTCGAATATTGTCAAGGAAACGCGAAAAAGTTCCGCTCTATTTGATAAATCGCGGAAAAAAGCTGATTTATGCCTTCAATAGATTCTAGCGATTCTTTATTATAATCCTCCAAGAATTTTGACAAAAAGAAATATTCCATCGTAAATATGATCCTTTTGCTTACTTTTAATCATTTCCTGTTTTTTTTTTTTTTTTTTTTTCCTTTTTTTTTTTCATGTTAAACTAGATCATTTGTGAATTCGAGATGATTCAAGATCTTAGTCTTTTTTTTTATAAAAACAAAAGAAACATTTATATTCGGAAATATATATGGATCACATAAAAAAAAAATCAAAATTCAGCGAATGAAGCTTTCGTTTCAAATATAATTTTTGTCATGGTAGTCTAACAAAACATTTTCAATGAAAGATTTTATAATAGTGACAATTTTAGTTAATAAATTTTAAACACTTATTGGCATCCGTATTCTCTTCCAGACATTTTTATCATATTCTTGAATCCTTTATATATTTCATTTCATTATTATGAATTTATTTTAGATGCGAAATGAATATTATTATTTTTTAAATTTAATTATTACATTAAATTTTACTTACGTTTAGAGCATTTTTTTTTGTTAGAAATGTTATCATTTTTTCAAAATTTCCCTAAAGCTGAATCATAATTAATAACTAAATGAGATATATCATGATACAAAAAACAAATTGTTGTTTAAATTAAGTTCTATATATATATTTAATCTGTAAAATAAAATTATTTTAATAAATAAAGATAAAAGGAATGCAATTTGTTTTAAATATTTTTTCAGACAGAATGATAAAAATTACAATCTTCAAATATATATTTCTTTTTAGTTGCGCTTAAATTTTGCCTTGTTATTGTTTACTATTTGACAGCAAACATTGTTAATATTTATGGGGAACTGAAATTCATGCCCATCAAATCTAGTAACAATTTTTTAAAGAAACCTACAGTGGCCTTTTAAATGTGTAGTCGCTAAATAAATTAAAACATTGCTATCAAATTCACTTATCAAAACTTGCAATTTCTATACAATTTCAAATATCTACGCAGGAAACAGAAGACATTGAAAACGAAACTATTGGTAAAATTTAAGTACTTATTACGAATATATAATTTAACTCCGTTACAGTCATAGCTTTAAGTTGAAATATTTCTAAGTTTATTTTCTATTGTGTTTATTCTATTTTTTATTATGCTAACTCGATATAGCAAAAGAAAAATATAAATCTTACTATAATTTTTTTAGCTATTTTTTAATAACTGTTCTCTTGAATACTTATGTTTTTTTTTTTTTTTTTGGTAAAAATTTTACTGCCTTACTTTCTTTTTTTTAATGAAACTAATTCCCTCTAAAATATAAATACGTATATGCTAAATCAAACCAACAAAGTTCTTATTTCAAAGCTCATTGTTTCCTATTTACGTCAAAAAATTTTATTCATTCAAGTTTTGTAAGTATTATTGGAACATCAAGGCCCACTTAAGTATCTTAAATATGAATTCTAAGTGCTAGAACCTTGAACCACGAAAATCGGGAAAATACAGTCTGGATCACTTAATGATTCGAAGAGTAACTGTCAAAGCATTTTTATGAGGTGGGAACCGTAAACGAGTATATCTAGTCAACCCTTTAGGAAGATAACAAAAAAGCATCAATTCATATAAATATTTTTAAAAGACAATTTTATTTCTATACGAGTTGCGGCTGGTAAATAACTGGACTGATGCTGTAAAACATTTTATTTTGATGTCATACATATTTACTTATTATCACCATCAATATTCATCCCTCCTCTATCCTTACAACGCTCCATTCAAATCTTCTAGAATTCGAAAGAGTGCTGGAAGTCTTCTTCTGTCAGCACTTTCGAACGCGTGATGCTCTCTCTTTCACCACTTAAACGGACTCGAATCTTGTTCATTTTAATGCAGATTTCGCTTTAGGAAACAGATAGAAGTCGCATGGTTCAAACCCCGGGCAAATAAGGTGGAGGATCTAACTTTGAGATGCTGTACTTGGCTAGAAACCTCTTGACAGACAATGCGGAATGAGCTGGTGCATTGTCTTGATCTTCGTCAAATCCTACAGTCTCAGCAATCGCACGAATACTTAACCGATTTTTTTGAAACGTCATCCGTTTTTGACATAGAAGGGATACCCGGGCGTGAATCATCTTCAATGTCCGCTTCGCCATCTAGAAAACGCTTAAACCACTCAAAAACACGTGCACTAGATTTTAACATCTTTTTTCAATACATTAAAAGTTTAAATAGTGATTTTTCCAAGTTTCATGTGAAAATTCACACCTATTTGTTGCTCACTTATCATTTTTCCGGTGTAACAAAAAATATAACTCTAATGCGAACGAAGGCTACAAGTATGCGGATTTGTTTACAGAAGCGAAAGTCCGTGCATTCGAAAGAGAAGGCTTGACGGAAAAAACGGTTGATCTCTTTCGTTTGGTGCATGCGTACTTCTGTGCCAACGCCATCTCGTTATTTAATAACCACACCTCGTACATTGTAGTTGATTAGTTACAATACATTAGCATGAGCTGGAATTTAAATGCTTCTTCATTAGTTACGATAAGCAGAGGTCTCGAACCTCCTTTAACTCAACAATCCTAGATTATGATTTACAAATAAGTCTTAGCTTAGCAATCACTCGTTCGGATTCCAACAATTTTCATCAACAGTGGCTTCGTATCAGAATACTTAGGTTAAAAATCACTTCAATCAAAAAGATTAATTGTGATATTTCAATATAATTTACTATTAAATATCAGCCAGATGTTATCCTCTATCTCCCTTCATCCTCTTCCAATTTTATTTATTTCTTATAAAACGATCTCAAATTCGATTCACTTCAATTTTATATTCATCTAATTTACCTAATCATTTTTCACTAGGATAAGGAAGAAATTGTAATTTCATGCAATTCAAATTACTATAAAGTCCCCGAAGTCATGGAAGAGAAAATCACGAATGTGCAACATCACAAGCTTCGAACAAATTTCAATAGTGTTGTCTATTCTTTATTCTCTAAAAATATGATTATTCTTCGATTTGTTCTGTATAAAAATGATTTTCTGTACGTATGATTTATTTTATTTCATTCCCCCCTATTTTCCAGTTATCCCTAATTTTTGATAATCTGGACCAGCTTTAATCCCAATTAATCCAACTTATCGAGATTTTATTGTACATCTAACTCTCCGAAATCGATGTGTAAAAATGCATTAAGGATTCCTGATTAAAATGAACACTCCTTTTATCGTTTAAGATTATTTATTCATTCCTGCTGAGAGAGAAAGAGGCAATAAGTATACATTATACGAACTTGTAAGAAGAGAGATGCAACGCCTTTTCGAATACATCAGAAGAGCGCAGAAGAGAGCATTTTTACCGTGCAGTCGATTTTATAGGGAAAGATACATAGGGATTTCTCCAAATCAAATGGCATAAGATGAAGGGATAAAGAGGGATTAACATGGCATTTTTCAGTCTAGTAAGGATTATTTTGACAGATTTATGATTTGGGAAAGGTGATTCAACAAATTTTATGAGCGAGTGATCGCATAAATTAAAGGATACTTTGGAATTGGATCAGAAAATAGGAATGAATTCTTTACTTCAGTTAGAAAATGAAAAAAACTTAGGAAATTTAATTAGTTTTATGTGTGAGAGACCATCACACACACACACACACACACACACATATATATATATATATATACATGTGAGAGAGAGTACCTGGTTCAGTTTTATTGGTCAACAATTAGGGATAAAAGAATTTTTAACATGATCAATAAATTGGAAGGTGGAAGAATGTTATACTTGCCTGGTGCGTGCATGCGAAGTGGAGGCTTCTCTTCTTCCCGGAAGGAGGAACCTGCATCCTCCTCTTCATCCTTGGAGTCCTCTCGCTTGTCGTCGTCATGCGTCTCCGTCTTGTTTCTGGGTTCCCACGTCATCTTGTTCTCTTTCTTGAGGCGGCGGCGCGCGTTCGCAAACCACGTAGATACCTGAGTCAAAAGAGATGACACGTTTTACATTTAATGAAAACGCTAGAATTTTTTTTTTTTATAATGGAATATAATTTTGTCCATTGATTGATTATTTGTTAACTTCTCCCTTTGAAGCAGCACGGGGGTTGTTGGGATGGACCTTGTAACTTTGAGTCATGATCAATTGACGACGATGACACCTGAGTTGTTCCTCCCCCCCACACACACTCTTCCGACTTTCACATCATTTCATGTGAGGATTTTGAGCCCCGTCAGATTTAACGTACATCAGTCCTTCTACGTGATGGGTCTGTATTAGCTTCAGTAACTCAAACTTACGACTTGATTGATACAATGTATGGCCATGACCTTTCGGTGATTATAGTTGCGATTATTTTGCGAAAATTCCAAGGGATAAATTTAGTGTAAAATTATTTCTACCCTTTTTTCTGTTAGAATTTCTTTTAAACTTAGCATTCGTTCAGGGGAGAGGGACATGAAACAAGCTTCCTAGTGCCAAAAATTGAGCTTAAAAAGTGTTAGTTCTTCTTTAATGATACAAACAGAGAAAAAAATGTCCCCTATTCAAATTCTACAGGTTTTTTTTATTTATTTTATTAAACACTGTTCGTTCTATTCAAGTCTTAAAGTTGTATAAATTTGTAGGCTGAGCCACTCACCAGCCGTTCTGGAACCGTTCACTGAGATTCTTTTCACAATGAAGTTCGAACAATCCACGGGAAAGGAAAGAACCAAACACGAACCACCTGCAATTATTTGTAGCCACTGGTGCGCGTGCTTGGAGATTCGCGAGAGGAAAGAAAACCAGCGAACAACGTACGAAGTCGTCTTAAGATATGCTGTGAACTCGATTTTTGTTCGTAAAAATATCGATGGAAATAGTACTCCGTGAACGGTTCACAAGCAATTCATTCGGCATTTAAGGCTCCCGTCTACCTGCCATTTTGATTTCGTGGACGTAATGTTAATCGTATGGGATTTCGACTTTAATTCTCACATCTTTATTATTTGTTCTATTTGAATGCAACAAAGTGCACCTGAAAGAGCAAAAAATAATGAATGCATCTGTGGGATTACTTTCTCCCTCCGATTCTTAAAAATATTTTTATTTTTATTTTAATTATTCGTTTTCGAGTTTTCCTGTCTTTAAGAATATTTTCAAATATTTTTAAAAATCGGAGGAAAAAAGTAATTCCACAGAAGCATTGATTATTTTTTGCTCTTTCAGATGCACTTTGTTGCATTCAAATAGAACAAATAATAAAGATGTGAGAATTAAAGTCAAAATTCCATAGGATTAACATTAAACTGATGAAATCAAAATGGCGGGTAGACGGGAGCCTTAAAGATGTGTATACATATGCGAATGTTCGTATCTTAACAGAAAGATTTTCTTTGCAAATTCATATATTCTTTAAAGTTAGAATAGATTCTCCATATTTATTAGTGTATCGAATATTCATTGAAGAACATTGGCTGAAAGGTGTTTATTTTTTGCTATTAATAAACAGAAGAACTTTTAAAAATGTTTATATAATGAGATTTTGTCTGATGTGTAACACCAAAAAATTATGCATCGTGATTCTTCTCATACTAGAGATGAATTATTATAAGTATAAACTCTACTACATTAACATTTCAATCGAAGAATAAATATTTATATTGTGTTTCATTCTATTTTTAGAGTAGATTGTTTTATATAAAGAGAGATTGAACAATGAGTTCGAAATCGAAATATATTAAGCTATTTATACATTTCATGTTTTGAAAATACAGGAATTTGAATATTTATATCTGATTTAAAAAAACACATTATTCAAAGCTTATTGAAAATGCAACTTACAACTTATTTAAGAATAATAAACTTATTTAAAACGTTGGATCCACTCGTATTATACATTGTCTTGTTTAATTTTTTTTTTATCACTGAATAAAGAAAAGAACTTAAATCTTTCTCGCAGTACATTTTTATTAATTAAACTTCAACTAAAATTAAAAAGAATTTAAAATTATACTTTAACAAGTCTTCATTAATGCATTAAGATAATTCCTGAAAAATATTTTTAAACCAGTAGTGCCCAAATTATTTTCTGAAAAAAATGAATCAGAAATTACGCATTCATTATGTTAGTCTAAATTAAATTATTATAGAGATATGTGAATAAAATCAGTTGGTTTTCTCTTTATGTTTCTTGTTAAAAATTTACACGTAGCTTACTTAGCGAACATTAAATTTATACATCATTACTCGTAGGATTTTGAAGACAAATAACCATGTAAGAATGATTTCACTTCTATCTGGTTCGAATACTTTTCAAATTCGTAATTTTTTTAAAAGAAATACTATCAGTGTTTCTCACCTGTGTAAGGGTCATCTTGGTGATGATGGCTAACATTATTTTTTCACCCTTCGTGGGATAAGGATTCTTCCTGTGTTCGTTTAGCCATGCTTTCAGGGTGCTCGTAGAGTCTCGAGTCACATTCTTCCGACGGGCTCCGTTAAAATCCAATCCTCCATAACTATACAAAAAACAGAACAATATGAAGTACATTGGCTAAGGTACCTAAGGCTAATTCGGTCAGTGCCAGTAATATAGCCATTTGGTGTTTTTAATATTAATATCTAAGTTGTGACGTTGGGTTATTCGCGATTTTCTCTTCACTGACCTTGGGGACTTTAATTGAGATTGATTGCATGAAATAACAACTTCTTCCCAACCAAAATGAACGTGATTATGTTAATTAGAGGCAGGTGGAAATAAAGTGAAGTGATTCAGATATAGTGATATATAAGTAAAGGGAAATTTAGAGGAAAGAGAGAGTTTAACTCTGAGTGTTGTTCGATCAAGAGGCCGATAATATCAAGAATTAGTTACCGGTGATTGCTGTTGCTGTTCTGTCTAAAAGGTTTTCATTAGAAGGATTGGAAGAGCTGCAATATTTTACAACAGTTTATCAATGCCTTGGACGGACACACACAAAAAGACAAATAGTTCAAATCAGAAGGTGGGGGAATTATCGTTCTAGATAGCATTTCGAATTGGACGCATTCGTAGCATCGCCATGTTCTCAAGTTCTGTTTTCTTTCTCCAAATTCGACGGGCGTTGCCAATTACAGTTTAATAAACTATACAAAAATAATTGAGTGCTCGCGACAGTTCCAGAGGGTTTGTCGGAGAAAGCAACCACAACTGGAAGGGTTTGGTAAGAACATATAACTTCAGTGAAATTTAAATTGGTTGGCTAACCATACAATACATACAAAGAGAGCCATTAAATGGAATATTATAGTAACCAATAAATAAATAGTTTAGTTGGATAGACTGGCGTGTTTTTGGAACAATTATTAACTTTTAGAGTTAGTTACATTTAATTGAACTATGGCACAAGAGTCGGATAGAAATTATCGTTCGTTACAAAGTTAACCAACAAATGACTACTTTTTTTGAAAATGAAGTTAATAAGAAGTGATTATAGTGAACCATGCGGAATTTGTCAAATAATCTTTCATGAGGATCTTGTTATAATTATAATTACCAAGAGGATCGCTGTTATTTTGATAAGGTATGTGTACTATAACGGGCGCAGGAGGTTGAGGAATGGAAGAAATGCAAAGCTCTCTTGATTCTTTCTTAAAGCTCTTCAATAATACATGAAGAATTTTCTCAAAGGATTTATGAACAATTCATGAGTCATTGTGTTTTTGGAAATCTATAGTATAATTACATGGACACTAATGGCTGAGTTACCTTCACAAGTAGCTGTAATACCTCAAGCCAACTTTTCAGTTTCGTGAATTTATTATATGTATTGTTATGCCTTTCCTGCTCTTTTTAAATTTATTTTATTCTTTCTTCGGGACCTGCTCAATATATCAACAGAAGATTAAGAGGGGGAGTGAGTCAATGATAGTGGTATTAATGGCACAAGAGCCAAATATGATTATGCGGAACCAAATAAGGTGTAACTATGTTCCAAACGTTTCAAAAACAGGAAAAAGGAAAAATTTGCTGAAAACACACAAGATGGAGAGGTCTAAAAATAGAGAAGAATCACAAGGGTATCCTAGGGGGTGCATCTCCAGAGATTATAAATAAAACAATAACCCCTATAGGAAAGGGTAAATATCACTAGAATGACGGGGGTGCCCAAACTTACCTGTGTAAGACAAGCCTCTAAGGGCAGATTAAAGAGGGAGGGAAGAGAAGTGAAAAAAAATTAAGAAAACGGCTTCTTTTCTTATTTACATTCGATCAATTTCAAACAGAAATGAAATATGTTCGAAAAATTAATAAAGCAGGATATTTTTTCACTTCTTCGTTTGCTAAAGAGAAGTAAAATTCGGTAAAAATGGATCTGAGGAGAAAATTAGGACAATGGAATATTACCTTATTGGCCATATTACCTTAAAAAAAGAGTAATAAATTTAGAAATGAAAAAAAAAAAACCCTAAAGTAAGGATTTAAATTCTTATACGAACTTAAGAAAGGAAAATAGCACTAATAACCACATATTTTTTTCAACTTCTTTACAGCCACCTCTATTTTAATTTACGGCAAGAGAAGCCGTATTATCCTGATATCTATTTATGCGCCTTAAAGTGATTCATGTAAAGTAAATAAAATTATAATTAAAAAGTTCTATGCAAAGTTTTGCAAAGAACAGATTTAGTCACCCAAAGTGCGCTTTTTTATAATTATTATCAAATTACACAATTTAATATAAGATTTAAAGTGAACGAGATGAAATATCGAAAAATGGACGATAATAAACTTTTCCAGTATTAAAATTAAAGCAAGCGATAAATCATTAAACTGAATATATTTAAGCTAAATGTAATTAAAATTAAAGCAAACGATAAGAAATTTGAAAAGGGATCCGGTACGCCAAAAGTGATCCGCCTAAGCAATAACCCCTCAGGTGGCTAAAAAATGGCTGCCTCACAGCTGTCTTAAAATTCTGAATAATGTTATTTATTTTCATTCATACTTTGGTTCCAGTTTATATATGATTCCAGGTAATACATAATTCGATAAGTAAATAAAATACTTAATTTTTATATTTCTTTCACTTCAATCCAATAAAAAAAATTAGGAGAAATTTATCACGACATATTTTTGAAAATTGAGTTCATAAGTGGAGGAAGCAGGTATCAGACATATATATATATATCATATATTTTGTTTCAATTCAATAAAAAATTCAGGAGTTATTTATTATGACGTATTTTTGAAAATTAAGCTCTTTACTGGTGAAAGCAGGCATCAAAATTATACGCAAAAACAAGATAAATTTTTGAAAAGAGGTCAGGTACGACATTTTTGTGTTAACTAAAACGATAGCCTCTTGGATGGCTAATTATTGTAATCGAAAAAAAGAGGAAAAAAATAGATATTTATGTTAAAAAGCCCTGCTGTAAGAACTATTTTAATAACAATCCGTTTTTTTTAGTTATTGCTAAAGAAAATTTGCAAACATTATTTTCAGATGGAAAATACTGTGATACTATAATACCACTTCTCTACTTTACTACGCTATAGAGAAAAATCTGTTTTGTTTTACATGTTATGAATTATTGATTTGTCAAATATAATAAAATCCGTGAGGAGACCGGGTGTGAAGGAATAGTCCCATTGTTGATTAGGCACATGGTAAATATATGATCATAGTAAGAGGTGATTAAAATGAGTACCCAGTGTCTGGGGATACAGCCCTGCACCCTGCCCTTGGGAATTATATAAAGGGGTCTCAGGGGCTTACCTTTATCTCCTAAAGGTAGGGGCATCATGACCTCGAGGCACTCTTGAGATATTTTTCTTTCCCATGGTGTTTACTGATTTTGGTAAACATGGGTGACGCACTCCAGGTTACCCTAGCGATCCTTCTCTATTTTCGATCCTCCTTCTGTCAACCATTTTCTTTTTTTCCAATTTTTGAAATGTCCAGATACCAGATATCGCCAGTATGACGAACATCCTACACTTCGCCTCCTGTATTGTACCGCTCAATAGGCTTTAATTTTTCCCTTGTTAAATTTGGAAATAATTTACAGAAAATTTCTAAGCCTTAAGAAAAAACTTTCTTAGACAGATATAAGTACCCTAAAAAATGAAATTTTATCTGAATTACAAGTTCGGGCATTCAGTGTTAACAACCAAGGGCAGACCAACAGGTTTAAATTACCGTAAATATCCAAAGAATTATTGCTAATCGTAAACACAACGCTATCAATTTCGCATTTACCTAAATAATAATTCTTCCGTTTTTAAAGACTTTCTACCACTGCACGTGTGGTAGATTCAAACAACCCTTATAAATGCAAAAAGCGTACAAAAGACATCTACAATGAAACTAAAATCATTTAAGAACTGTAAATTTTAAATAAAAAAGTGGTGTAATATATAAATATCCCATAAGAGTTTTCAGGCATAATATACGTTTATGTTTTGTCTTACATATTGTAATGCTAAATTGTTTTAAAATGCTCATGTTGAAAATTTGCATTGTCACAAAATATTTCTTTTCCAAAGAATTCAGAGAATAATTGAAAATTGCATGTGATAAAAATAAGAAATTATGTGAATAATGGGAAATTACCTTAAAAAGAATTTTCGAGTTTATGTCCTTATTTTAAGCACTTAGACATAAACGAAGGCAGCTCAAATGATACTATCATCAAATTGAATTCTTATTATTCAGATATATATTGTGTAAACTAGGGATGTGTCAAACTGTTACTTTTACAAGAAATAGGTTCTATTACATTACCTCTGGTCAAGGTAATAGGCTCATATATCCTATTACTTTCAGAATATACGTTTCTATATCCTATTACTTTCAGAATATACGTTCCTATGTCCTATTACTTTCAGAATATATGTTCCTATATCCTGTTACTTTTTAATTGTATATTACTATCCCATGAATTTTGAAATGTGTAATCAATTTCTCAATAAATTTAGCTTACATTTCAATCCCTCATTAAATTTTGAATATGGTTCAGTAACTTACTATTTTTGCATTAAATTCCAAAACCCTACTAAGTTCAAATTCAAATGATCCACAATAGAGAAATAGTGACAGAAAGCGGTGACACGCATCACGAGGCAGTGATCAGGATTAGAATCCACTACTAGAATGAAACAAATCCCTCAATGTGCTCGTGACGATGACTTTTCGGTTAATGTGGTCTAATTAAATTCTCTTAAATCTTATAGTTTAAATTACAAAGTTGTGTGATATAAATATTTCCCCCAAGAATTTTACGCACTAAAAAACTGTTCAAAATTTTTCTTACGGTGTAAAACAACATTGATTTCTAATTATACTTATCTAAGCGTAAAATTACGATATTTATTTCATAATAGTTTAAATGGAGGTCCGTCGTCTTCTAGCCCTCGTGCTGCCTTTCAACAGCGTGGCGTTAATAAAACCAATCAGTCTATAAATGAGTTGTAAGTTTAGTTCTATACGTTTGGAAGTAAGCAAAAAGAAAAAAAAAAACTTAAGAAAAAGCCTAGCTGTACAATAAAACTGAATTTTAATGGGTCATTTAAATTAGTTTCCTCTCTCTTATAAAAACTTTCTACCGCTACGCGAGTGGTAGATTAAAACAAGCATAAAATTACGACATGTGGAAAAAAGACACCTCAGGAAAAATTAAAATCATATAAGAGTTTTAAATTTTAAATAACAAAGTGATGTGATACATATATTCCATCAAATTTTTGTGTGCATAAAATCTGTTCTATAACAATATACAAGACTATTCGTCTTGAATATTATAATGCTGAACCTTTTTCATTTTAATGATGAACGTCTTCGTATATACAAGAATGTTTAGAAATTTTAACCGGTTCGCTGTTTCTCGTACGGAGAGCGATTTTTGTGCGCTGGATGATTTGCCCGTATGGGGTGCATTTTGAAAGCTCACGATTCTGATCATATCACGAATAATTTATTCTAGTTTAATTACTGATCCGTAGAGTAAACTTTCGTAGCTTTTTTTCTTCTGTTTTGCTTGTTAAGAAAACCAACAACTATGCATTTAAATATATGTATATATATATATGTGTGTGTGAGAGAGAGAGTGTGTGTAATGATTACCCTCTCCTTAAATTTAATTTAACTTTCTAATTTTTCTCAAACTTAAACGCTTCTAATGAGAAGTTCATCTTATTTTCTGATACAATCCATTTGAGCTGCAAATTTATGGGATCACACACTATAAAGTTACATTAGATTCTAACACAGTTTCAAATCAGTAGCAAAATTTCCCTATATATTTTTTGCCTCCAGCTAAAATACCTAAAGATCCCAAAATCTTATTCCACGTGACATGAATAAATCCTTACATTCACATTCCAAAAAGGGACAGTTTCCCTTTTTTCCGTTATTGTCAGGGTACAAAGTCCTCCCGTTGTCGTGTTGTGGAAGAAAGGAGAGAGAGGTGCTAGCTCAGTTGTCATTCTCGTCGCTTTACCGAGATTCGAAATTACAAGATACGTCTCCAACTGTCTTCGTGTTGTTTCTAGTGCAATGATTTTCAAACTAATCATTAAATATACTTAATATAAATATACTAAATATACTTAAAATAAATATACTTAATTATACTAAATTAAATATAAGAATTAAAGCAAACGAGATGAAATATTGAGAAATAGACATTTTCTTATATTAAAATTAAAGCAAACGATAAATTATTAAACTGAATATATTTAAACTAAATGTAATTAAAATTGAAGCAAACGATATAAAATTGAAAAATGATCTGGTACTCGAAAAGTGATTTAACTAAAAATTGGGGGGCTAAAAAAATACTTATAAAATAAGTATTTCCTTTCCTTTAAGCTTATAATTGTATTACTAGAAACAAAAAAGAATCATAACTGCGATACTTAACGGCAAGTTAAGTATTCACGAAGCTATTTTTAAAAAAAACTGACACTTATTGTACCATGGGTGAAATACGAATTTCATCCAAGATTCGCTTTCCTTGAAATTCACCTGAACGTTACAAAAAATATTTTTTTTTAATAATATCCGTTTTACTGCAGAAATAATATATCGGTTTTGCTGCTTTTACTCTAAATGATAACAGAAAAAAAAAATCAGTGTTACAAATAATTCAGTTTTTTTAATAATGCTAGAATAATTTACAAGGGGTGATTTTTCATCCATGATACCTTTAAGGATTTTTTGCATAACAACATTAAAAATTATATATGTATTCAACATTTCTAAGCTTCAGGAATGGGGGTTTATGAAAGGATATATGAGCCGTTTTCTTTGAAAGTGGTGTAAGTGTATTTTATTTTACATGGAGATATTTAACCATTTTCAAAGTGATTATATTTGTAACTTCATTAACTACGAAAATTTGTAATGATAAAAACAATTACAATGTTAACAAATTTTTTTGGAAAAAGTTTATAAATAAAAAGTTCATAGTAAATTGTATTCATTTTTATCATTAACTAATTTATTTGTCAAAATGGACTTACACCACTTTTAAAGAAAATGGCTCAAATATATTTGTATATAACATTAATATTGAGACATTTTTTTTATCTGAAAACTTGTTCCGTATTTGAGTTATGCTGATTAAACATAAATCGAAGCGAAATTCGAATCAGTTTTAAAGACACGCTATTAGATAACAATCTTTCATTAAAACCTACATTCAAAATTCCACATATATATATATATATATATATATATATATATATATATATATATATATATATATCATATTTGACTCTACAACCCAGGGTGGGTCAAGCCTTCTTTTGAAGATTCCTCCAAGATAAGCGGCCGCGGTAGCCTAGTGGTCAAGTTCGTGGACTAGCGGCCGGCGGTTTTCGTTCAGTCGCGGATTCCATCCTTGGCCGCCAAAGACCCGCCGTGTAGCCGGGACTGATGCACGTTAAATCTGTTCGGGGCCCAAAGCCCTCCCGTTGGCGTGGTGTGGATGTTAGGAAAGGGGGTGACAGCTCAGGTGTCGTCCTCGTCACTTGACCATGGTTCAAAATTACGAGGTACGTCGCCAATAGCCCTCGTGCTGCTTCTAGTGCGATGTTAATAAAACTAAACTAAACTCCTCCAAGATAATCTGCCTTTTGCCTTAGTCTCTGCCAGTTTCTCTCCTCAACACCTTAAAATCCGATTCAACAGAATCAAGCCATCTTAGTTTTGTTCTTACTCTTTTCCGATTAGTACTTGTAAAAGTTGTTGTAACAAACATCTTCTTTACTGAACTTTTTTCGTCTGTTCTAACAATATAAGAAGCCCTGTTCATTCGTTTTACTTTAATCCATTTAATGGTAATGGAATGGTAAAATTCTATAAATTTCAGAATTTAAACGTCTTCGCCAAGGGCCATTTTCTTTGACGCCACCGAAAGTACTTTTGAGAATCTTCCTCTCAAAAAGGACAACTTTACATTCCCCATTTTTAGTTAGAGGTCAAGTTTCAGACCCATACAATAGCACCGGTCTAATGATATTTTTACAAATAAGGAGAATTTGTTTTTCTGAAGAGAAAAAGGGACATTAGTAAAGGGTGGAATTCGAAGAACGATTTGTTGTCCAGTGAAGCAGGATTTTGGATCTCAGAACTTATGTCATTTTTTTTACGTTAACCAGAGGTCCAAGGTTATTTAAACATGGTTTTGTTTCAAACTCATGACGGTCAATTTTTAAATGATTAAGTGTATCGCTTGATGGTGTTTTCGTTACAGGCATATACTTGTTTTAGACTTATTTACTGTCAATCAAATACGATTTGCAGCAATCTCCAAAGAAGAGAATGCTTCACTGAAGGCTGGGACACTCCTAGCAATAAAATCATTATCATCAGGATAAGCCAGAACCTGAACTTATTTGTAAAAGATGTTTTAACGAGTGTCGATATTTGAATCATGAATAACTTTTTCCAAACGCAACATTGAAGAGAAGGAATGAAAGAGACTCACCCTGTCGAACACCATTATCCATCTATTTCTACCTCTCCAAATCTAATATAGATGCCGATAAATTTATTATTACAATTGTGTTTTGTAGCTAAATATTGCTCAAAATAAAAGAAGTATCTTAGTTCCCCTATTTTTGTTAATTCATATACATACATCTCTCATTGGGATCTTACAAATTTTTTTGTGTCTACAATTTACAAACCGTTACAGGCTAGAAACGTAAAGTTATAATATGATATTATAGATAATCAACATTATCTTTTATGGGTACAAAATGATGGATTAGATTTCTTAGAAAAATATTCTTGAAATACATTTTTCATCCTAGTTTGGTGTTTGCATTTAAAAAAAAAGAATATATCTAAATCAATCAGAAAGTGTAGCCTTACTATTACATTAAATTTGAAGTATTCAAAAGTTTGGATTGAATTACAATACTTAATTACTTTTCTTAGTTCATAATTTAAATTTACTGATATTTGAAACAACACAAAGATAATATTTTATTAAGAAATACTACGACATCCACCAGTGAAATGTGTGGATGTTCATCATTTTCATCCAACTAATCAATCTCTAACTAACAGAATGATGAGCAAACAAAAGTAAATGTTTCAGCTAGAAATTTTAAAAAGAAAGTTTCTTCTTATTAAAAAGGTAAGACTTCTTATGTATCAATTTGGTTTTGATCACCTTGATAAATTCCTTATTTTATCAAATCTGATCAAATCAAGATTTATACTGAAATTAACTTTCAAGCTAATGTTCGATTTGCAAGAATTTAAGTAGATATATTCGGAATTCAGGTAGAAATATAAAATTGTGAAATATCACTTTTATATATGAAAAGGTAGTAAATATGGTCACACAGATGGAACTGGTCAACTATGTGTACAGATGCAATATGGAAACAACAGGTGTACAGGTGCAATATGGTTAACTATGCAACACAGGCCATGTGTTACCAAAGATTAACCTTTGATGTCTTGGCAGCGTAAGACGTTGTTCCTGGAGACGGAGAAGATCGAAGGGAACTGTCCACTTTGGGCCGGGGTTTTGCGTCGCTAAGCCTAACATTGGGGGATCACAAAAAACAAGTTTTCGTCCTAATATTATAATTTTTGGTTAAGTTTTAGATTATTAATTAAGCTGTTATATATTTTAAAATTAACATTTTCAATAATCTTTTCCCTTAAATTTACAGAAAAATGTATATAAAAAACTACTTACTTTGAGAAATAGTTTTCAGAAGCTCTATTGAAATTATTCCGAAGTTTTACTGACTAAAACATGAATAAGTTTAAAATTAATAAAAAAAATATACAATAAGGATTATTTACGAGAAGTAACAAAACTTAATGTGAAAACCGAGTGTAGTAATTCTCGAAACGCGGTGAATCACGAAGTCTTATTTTGTCCACCTCTGACAAAATATCCGCATCAGAATCACTAGAAATATTCTTTTAAAACCTTTCAGAAAATTAATCACATTCTCATTATCAATTGGCCCGTCGACCGTGTGAGTATATTCTTCTGATAAACAACACTTTTTTGAAATTATTAATAGGAGTAAAGGTTTTCAAAAATAAAAAGAGAAATAAAAGGAATACAACTAAAAGCTACGCAAAATCAAACAGTTCTGACGGTGCAGCTCTAAAAAGAAAGAAAGAAAAAGTACACAGCAAAAACCAATGAAAAAACATTCGGGAAAAACAGAAACTTAAATGTACATCGCATGGAAGTTCAAAGAACCGAGTTCAGTTTGTTTACGTTACGCTTTCCTTTCTCACCTGTGGCCGCGGTAACCTAGTAGTCATGGTTTCGGATTCGTGACCGGCAGTTTTCGTTCAGTCCTGGGTTCGAGCCTTGACCGCTAAAGACCCACTGTGTAGCCGTGGCCAATGCACGTTAAATCTGTCGGGGCCCAAAATCTTCCCAAGGCATGGAAGTTTGGAGAGAGGGATGCCAGCTCAGGTGTCATTCTCATCACTTGACCGTGGTTAAAAATTACGAGATCTGTCGCCAAGAGCCCATTTTATTAACCTTTATTTCAAAATTATGTAAAATCTTATGTTATTTTATCAATAAATGCTGAGTGGGGGGGGGGGATTGTTTCCCGGGAAGCCGGTTTGCAGCTCTAAAACCTTAAGGTGAGCTCGATCCTCTTGGGTATTCTGGCAATAGACCTCGTGTTCCTCTAGTGCGACGTTAGTAAAAACTAAAGCTAAACTAAACTTCATCCTCCCCTGCAACAGCTGGTCAGCAAAACACTGAATTAAGAGAGACTGTGATCAAACTGAAGGCCTAGATCTTAAAACTGCACTTCATTTCAAAAGTAGTGGACTCGGGGTGCCATCTAGCGATATTTGTAAAACGTTCCACCGTAGGATGCGAATACGCATCGTTCGGACCCTGAGCTCGCTCTCAAGTGATGCGTATTTGGAACGTTCGGCCGTGAACGACGATCGCGAGTGATGGGTATATGGTACGTTCGTCCCGAAATAGTTAAATCAAATGAGAGAAGTTTGTTTTGGTTGGTTTTATTGATATTACTCTAGAAGTAACACGAGGGCTATTGGCGACGGACATCTTAATTTTGAACCTCAGTCAAGTAACGATGACGATACCTGAGCTGGCACCTCCCTCTTCTAACTTCTACACCAAGCCAACTAGTGAGCCTTGACAGGTTTGTTGTGCATCAACCCCGGCCACACGGCGGGTCTTCGGTGGCGTCAAAGCACGAACTCGCGACTCTACGAAAACCGCCTACTCTGCGACCGTGACTACTAGGTTACGGCGGCCATCAAATGAAAGAGTGCAGAAGTTAATCACAGATCGAGACATTTATTCAAACACATTCAAAACTATTAATTTGATAGAAGCAATAAAAATAAGTCTAACTTTAAGGCTTATTATAATTATTTTTAAATGAGAGTAATAAGATGCAATGCGTAACTACAAGAAACTGCTCTCGACTTGACTGATTATGGATGGGTTAGTACAGGAAAACTAATTAATTTATGCAAATAGGTATGAACCGAAGTGATTCGATTGAGTTCATAGCTATTTGCCACAAAATTTTGAGAAGAAACATGGGCTTTCAGGAAGGCTACATCTATTTGCTCAATTCAGAAACTAAGAGGATCCAATGTGACAAACTCTTCAATCGCAGTATAATTGGAGACAGAGCTACTGTGACCGTGACCGAGCAATATGTCTTGTTACAATATAATAAGCTCTTGAATTGAAAAAAAAAATGTTATTTGGATTACAGTTACGTGTTTGTAAAACATTCCGCAATGAAAGTGTTCTGATTATCCAGTGGCGTAGCGTGGATTTCTACCACCGTTGCGAACACTAAACTTACCGTCCTCCAACAGAAATAATAAAAAAAAAAAATACCATAAATGCATTGCGCACGCGTAAAATTAAATTACTTTTAGATCAACGTTAAAACGAATAAATAACATTCTACGTGGTAAAATCGCAAAACCACAGGAAAGTTTAAAACTAAACAAAACAAACTTTATCGCTCCTATATATTCGAAGAATCATAGAAAAAAAATTGACTTCACAATAACTAACAAATTGAGATACACATGAAGCTTTATTAAAGTATACCATAAGCAATATCAACACTGCACCGCTCTTCTAAATAACGGAAAAGTTAAAGGAATCAAATGTCACCCACTCACCGTCACGTCTATGCATTTGTTGCATGGCAGCGGTGGATTGTGGGGGTCTGCGTCCGTTTCGAAATTCAAAAAGTGAAAATTTGTTTTCTTATTTTGAAAAAAAAAAAAAAATATTTGACTGGCTTTTATTCAACTTCACACAAATGTTTATATATTTGTTTAGGTCAAAACTTTCAACTCTATTTGGAACCACTTCCACTTGTTAAATTGCTTTGAAACTCTGCGTTACTACCTCTGAAGTCCCGATGACAGTATAGTTATCTGATCTAATGACCGTTACCTGAAGCTGCAGACAGGATTCACTTGCAGGGCCCCTCGTTGCCGCCACCCATATCTGTGCCGCCAGGGGCCATAGACCCTACTCCACCCCACCCCCCATTTCGCAACTGAGAATAGCACAAGGTGATCTAAGTAATTTCCCCCCATGCAACACAATAAACTTAGACAATTACAATCACCTTTTGTAAAAAGCTTAAAAAAATATAAAATATATGCTTTTAACTCATTTTTGAGTTGTATAAAAGTTTTTTTAAATTAACAGATATGTGTTAAAGGAGAATATGAGCATTACAGAAAATGTACTTGTCTGTTAGAAACTGGTCCATATTTTTTTTCATTATACGAGGCGTATTCGGAAAGTAAGTACCGTTTCGTTGTACAGCAACACGGCGGTCGGCGTAAAGCGCTTGCGCACTAGTCTTCCTTGTTCACTGACTCTCAACTGACGCCATTTTGGTAACTCTACGTTGTGTTTGCAATTTGTGTACACATCAAAAATATTTAAGACAATTGCTGATCCCACCCACTGTGAGATTCGTGCTTTAATTCGATTTTTGATCGCAAGGAATGTGAAACCGGTTGAAATTTACCGTCAATTTAAAGATGTTTACGATGATAAAGCACGAAGAGTGATGAAATGATGAGAAAGTGGGCTAGAATGTTCAATGAAGGTCGAGAAAATGTCCTCGATGAGGCTCGACCTTCTGTTGTCAACGATGATCTGGTAGAGAAAGTTGATGAAAAAATCCATGAGAGCAGACGTTTCATAGTGACGACGCTTTCAAACGAATTTCCGCAAATTTCACGAATTGTTTTGTACGAAATTGTTACAGACCGCTTAAATTATCACAAGGTGTGTTCCCGATGGGTTCCAAAAATGCTCACTGATGTTCACAAAACCAAGCGACTTAACGGTGCATTGACATTTCTCACACGATACAGTGAAGAGGGGGAGGATTTTTTAAACTAAATTGTGTGAGGTGATAAAACGTGGCTTCGTCATGTCACACCAGAATCGAAACAACAGTCAATGGAGTAGAGACCCACTCAATCTCCGACAAGACAAAAGTTCAAAGCGACGATGTCAACACAAAAAATAACATGTTCACTGTGTTCAGGGATAGGGAAAGAGTTTTGCTTACTGAATTTTTTCCCAGAGGTGCTACCGTCAATGCGGCACGATATTGTGAGACCTTAAGAAAACTACGGCGTGCAATTCAAAACAAACGGAGATGAATACTCAGTAAAGGAATTGTGTTGCTCCATGACATTGCTCGGCCCCATACTGCTGGTGTCACGCGAACGATGATTCGGCAGTTTCGTTGGAAGTAGTTCGATCACCTGCCATACAGCCCATACTTGGCGCCGTTCGACTAACACTTGTTCCTGCACATGAAGCGCGAGCTAGACGGCAAGCGCTTTGGATCTGACGATGAAGTGAAAAATACTGTGGAGTTGTGTTTATCGTCATTGGCGGGAAGTTTCTATGAAGAATGTACAGAAAAGCTGTTACCCCGCAACAAGTGTTTGAATATCGGTTGAAACTATGTAAAAAATAGTTTAAGGTATGTTCTTTCACGTAAAAGTAAATTGGCTTGAAAAAAAATTTATTTACTAGTTGTTTTTTCAAAACGGTACCTACTTTCCGAATATTCCTCGTATAATGCAATGTGCTAACTCTAGAAATAATGTACACTGTTATTGAAGCATATTTCTTCCTTCTTTCCGATCCTTGAAAATTCCTTTCTCTGGTCTTAAAAAAAGGTTTGGCGATTCTTGCCTCAAATAAATGTAATGTATGAAGTAAGAGTAACTGAAACTTACCCATAGGCGGCGAGAGTAGGATCATAGTAGTATGAAGCTGATTGAGAGATACTTCTCCAGGGATCTGGGCTCTCTTTCATACCGTAGGTCGAATTCTGAAAGAAAAGAAAAAGAAATGGTTATTTCTTATTGACTAATTTTTTTCTTTTATGGGTTCGGCCAAGAAGTGCAGGGATGTACACTGTTATTATTTCAATTTATCCTGTCGTGTAATAATATAATCACTGCATTTTTTTCACTTGTTTTATGCTATTAGGTGAGTATAATTTTGGGTAATGATAAAGTATATTTAAGCAAATCAAAACAAACGCCTGATAATGACAAATAATTCTGCGGGTAAAATAATTTCCATAAAATTCCAAGAAAATTTCACATTGTTATGTGTATGATTTTTATTTATTTTACGTACAAATAAACTAAAATAAACAATTACATACTAATATTTACTCTTAGAAACCTTATCGTCCTGTAAGGGTTAAAAAAACTAATGTGATGTAAGTGTAAGTGTTTGTGTGTGAGTGTAAATCATTCATAAAAACATGCCAAGGAATGAAGAAAGTAGTTTATTTGTATAAAATGTGTTGCGCGTTAAAAGCGCTGTTTTATCTTGAACAGAAATGGAAAGCGTCAGAGGTTAAAATATCGATGAGTGATGAAAATATGCGCAGTAACCAAAACGAATAAAAATGACATTGTACAATTTATTAAAATGTAATTAATTAATCTTTTAGCTGTTGCATTATTTGCCGTATCTCATTGATTTATTTAATATAATTATTGCTGTAAAAGACTGGTCATAAAAGATGTGATTAACATTAGACAACCTTATGTATTGTATCAATTTAAAGGGTTATGATACTTTGAATGGCTGCGTCATCTCAGCTTCTCGTTCTGAACCCCCACCAGAGCTTATCTGTGTTTGTAAACTGATATTTGCGAGGGACCGAATGTAAAAGAATATGACCATATATACACGGTCTTTCACCGACGTATTTGTTCTGCGCCGACATTCACCGGAAAATATCTTCATTACCTAATTTCGGTCTTTCACTAATAAGAACAAATGAGAAGTTTTGGAGACTACCTTCGTCATTTGGAACTATACTCAGAAAAAACAAACCCCCTGCATTGGTACTTGCTTCTCCTTAACTCCCAAATCAAGCTATTCAAGATCCTAAGACCAAGTTCGATTGAACACGCAACATCATACGATTATTCTGCATGAAGACCTTTGGTGGAATTTATACTGTAAAGCTATGGTTTCATAGGAAAGTGGAATCGTTATCTGGCGACCATAACATTGCGTTGGATGACATCATCAAAACGTTTTCTATGTAAACTAGACGGCGTGGTTTTCTGAAGAGCATCGAATGCGATGAAGCCACGTTACTGGTTTGCATAGGCAACATGTTGGTGATGTTATCCACCGTAATTAAACGGCCGCTAGATAGCGGTACCAGTTCCTAAGGAAACTGTAGCTTAACTACTTGGTCTTAAAAGTATCATTTTTGAAATTACATCAGGTGATGGTAGTCTATCAGTTAAGGATACGATTTAATGGATTTGAGATGTTCAAACAAAGACACAGACGTTTTCTATGTTAACCAGATGCCGTAGTTTCTTAAAGATAATCGAATGTGATGAAATCGCATCACTGGTTTGCATAGGCAATATGTTGGTGTTGTCCTCCACCGTAATTAAACGGCAGCTATATAGCGGTACTTGTTTCTTAGGAACCCTTAGTTTAACTATATGGTCTTGAAAGTAGCATCTTCGAAATTATATTATTTGGTGGTAGTCTATCAGTAAAGAACACGAGTTAGTGGATTAGAGATGCTCAAACCAAGTGATAGATTCAAGTGAGTGGTATATAAAGACTTTTTTCTTATGAAAAATGTTCCAAATTTATAATCATTGTAAAGCATGTGGAAAGCATTGCTTACATGAAGCTTTCTTTTTAGACATTAAGAAACTAATGGGGGGGGGAATCTAAGTCCCATAAAATTCCTTCTAAAGTAAGCCACTTGCTCACGTTTGATTCCAACAAAGACCCTTCGTATGTAATAATGGAAATTGCTAACCATCAAATGAAACTGGGACTCAAAAAGTTCTTGCGTTGCGGGAAGTCGTATATTGAAAAAGAATTCAGAGGACATTAATTGGCTGTGGTAAAAAAATTACGTGGTCAGTCACCTATAGCTCTTGCATAATGCTAATGCAACGTTTATCCTTACAGAATCCAGTTGAGAGTAACTACTTTTCTATGTAAGATGACGTATGCGCTTTCTCAAAATTTTACACACTTTCACATTATGACGCATTTGGACATTCTGATCCAGTATCATAAGACAAGCGCCAGTTCTCATATTACTATATACGGTTTTTGAAGGAAGTCTCTAACTCCCACATTCAACTATATTATTTGAAAGTAATCCATTGAAGTGGTTTTTTTTCTTGTTATATTTCAATTGCACTAACGATTAGAAAAATATTTTTAAATTACTTTAAACGAGCCGTCTGAGAACAAACCGAAAATTCACGTAAACTTCTATTGCTTTTTAAATCTTCATAATTCAAATATATAACTACTGTCGAAGGGGAAAAAAATGATGGCTTGGAAGTGAGCTACAAGGTGTTCACTTAGTACCACTTTACATGTTATAGAAATAAATTTATATTTGTATCTTAACGATAAATTTATCTTTTTATTTGTTCAATTAATTTATTCAGGAAAGCAGCTGTGAAGTTGCGATATCTGATAAAGAATAGAAACACTCAATTGAAATCAAGGAAATTAAGCGTTAGGCTATAAATATCGCATGCGTGCAAGGGCTTAACTTCTTCTGGTAGGCACGGGAATCACAATCCCCTAGGCACCTTTTTCTTTGCTATGGGGGTTATTGTATGTGGTTAACACGGGTGACGCCCACACCCCCAGGATACCCTAGCGATCATTCTCCATTTCGATCCTCCTTCTTGTCAACCAGTTTTTCTTCTCCCCCCCCCATTTTTTAAATGCAGGGATCACAAATGTTTGGTAGGGCCGCGGTAGCCTAGTGGTCAAGGTCGTGGACTTGCGGCCGGCGGTTTTCGTTCAGTCACGGGTTCGATCCTTGGCCTCCAAAGACCCGCCGTGTAGCCGGGGCTGATGCACGTTAAATCTGTTCGGGGCCCAAAGTTCTACCGTTGGCGTGGTGTGGATGTTAGGAGAGGGGGGTGTCAGCTCAGGTGTCGTCTTCGTCACTTGACCGTGGTTCAAAATTACGAGGTCCGCCGCCAATAGCCCTAGTGTTGCTTCTGTGCGACGTTAATAAAAAAACTAAACACGAATGTTTGGTGCATCATAGCAATATCTGGCTCTTGCGCCATTAATCTCCACCATCACTCACTCCCTCAAGCATCACGTACAAATCTCATGACCCACATATTCCGTTTTGACAAACTGTCAGGATTACTTTATGAGCAAAATCTCGTTGTAAGAAATATATCTATAATTCCGTTTATATTTTTTAGCAGCTAAGTCAACGAATGACTAATCCTTGTTATTACTGCTGAAATTGAAAACATTCGGCAAAAATAACGAGGAATCTATAACTCAACAAAATCAATTAAGAACATAACACCTTTTTTTTTCTAAGATGCGGTTACATTTGAGAGCCGAGTAGCTCGCGAGCAGTTCAACTACTCACTGCGATCCATCTCGTGTTGGTTTTATCGACGAGATCAGCAGGAATTCAAAGTTTAAAGCCCTTTGCAAGCCCTTCAGCTCCCATGTGTATATGCACCTTAAGAAGTATATACACAGAAATGTAAGCCAGGTTTTTAACATAGATCATGTTCTTCGAAAGACTAGTAAAATAAAAACGTGTAGCGATTTCCAATAACACTGCTGTTCTAAAATTTTACTTTTAATAAAAAGGGATTTTTCCCCCAAGAAAATATTTTGACAATTTGAAATAAAAGCTATATAAAAATAAAATACGGTTTTTAAGCTATATTATCTGACATATAATCTTAATTTATACGTAGAAAGAAATCCAAGATGAAATGTCCGAAAATGGGATTTTTAAGTCCGTTTTGTTTAATGTTAATAACAGGCACAGTGAAATTTCACACGCGAATGATACTAGAAAACGAAAGCGTAATAACAATCTCACAAAAATCTACGCATCCAATCATTATTATTCTGAGAACGTAAACAGTTTTAGAAGATGACAACACAATTATGGGGGACAGAACACAATCATTTTGTTTCATCTTGATAAAGAATGTTTCAGCAGATGGTTGTAGCAATCGAACACTACTTTGGGACACCTGATAGTCTGAACAATCATGATGATTAACGCCTTCAAATGTTAAACGAAGTGAATAAAATATGCAGTGAAATGAGTAACTGTAACTTGAGTTACTTATTATACCCGTATTTCAAATTTATGATATATACGTAACACACATGAAGTTACTTATTACATTTCATATGTAAGGTTTGAATCGATTTTGGTCAATACTTTTCGATTCCCAAAGCTGCGCAATACATTACAAACGATTAATTTCTCTGATCGAGAGTACGAGATCCGAAGCCGACGAAGACAATGGTGTAGGTCAGAAGAGCCTACTATACGGAATGTGTGTGTTTATAAAGAATATCCCAACTTTGAATAGCTACTAGTATAAACAGAAGTACAGCCGTTCTGGATAAATTAAATTTTAAAAGAAGACGTTAATATTTATAAAATTATAAATATTCAGTGTGATCACCAACAGAAACACAAATGATATCCAGTCGATAATACGAGTAGATTAGATTTATTCAGTTTGTTTTATGTTACAGTTTGTGAATGGCTGTAATCATTCACATTTTCAGTTCGTCAATGTTCGCCAACAGAGGGTGGAAGAAACGCTTATGTTTTATGTATCCCCCCCAAAAAAAAAATCACAAAGAATTTATTCAGATCTTCTTTAAGGCCATTAATTAAGATTAAGGTCATCGTCTGATCCATTACCAATCCATCATTTCGGACCACTGAATGTCAGTCGCGTTCCTAGAGGTGGTAACATTAAAAATTTATAATATTATAAAATTTAATTTGGGGGGGGGGGGGGGGGGGGGGGGGGGGGGGGGGGGTGGGTGGTTGTAGTTCTTCGAAGATGAGAATTTTTTTTTGTAAATACGCTGTATATTTAATAGAACTGGCATTCATAATTCCTTAAATGCCATGGTATGGCACTTTTAGGGGCCAGTTTTAAACATAATCCACGTCATATGGCTGGTATAACGAGATCCACTGGCCAATATTATGCTCTGAATTGCAATTGTGCCAGATTTACAAGCAAAAATAAGATGTACCATATTTTTAAAATCAGTTAAATGTTTTTTTAAAGTTTTAAAAGAATTTTGTCTTGAATCTGGTATATAAATGATAAGTAAAACTCATAAAATGATAATCGAAAGATTTAAATCGCTGTTAAAAGTTTCGTTTGGCTTGAATGCCAAAGAATAGTTAATGAATATTTATTTTATAAGTGTAAGACTCTCGTCTACCTGCCATTTTGATTTAGAGAACATATTGTTAATCCAATCGAAATTCTACTTACCTCCTCAAACCTAGACTATTGTGCTTAATTGAGTGCAAAAAAATTCATCCGAAAGAGCAAAAAATAATGAAGATTTCGGCGGAGCTATAAATTTAAAAAAAAATAAGAGAAAAAAATAACAGTAAACAATTTACAGCTGTTTCAATTATTTGTTTGTGTTTTTTCGGATGTTTAAATATATTTCGAAATATTTTCAAAATTCAGAAAAAAAATGTAATTCTTCAGAACCTTTGTTATGATTTATTCTTTTGGATACACTTTCCTGCATTCAAATTAATTCAATACACTAGATTTTAGAAGGGAAGTAGAAATTCTATAAGATTAACATTACATTCTCGAATTAAAAATGCCTTGCTGACAGGAGCCTTAAAGAACCGCAAAAAGGCTTATCGTCAACACACGGAACGCGAAAGACATTTTTTTTTCAGTTACAAAACAAAATTATAGCAGAAAAAGTAACTTACAATATAAATATAATTTTAAATATTCATCCGTCTCTTTTAATGTGTCATGATATTGCCTTACAGTATTTTATCACAATACTCTTAACTGTAATTTATATACAAAAAATTTAGCTTTGGAAGAAAAAAAGAATTTTCCGTAGATAGGATCATAAAACATATTCCCTTTTATTTTAAGGAAAGAAATCAGAAATTTCATTATTATTTTTTATTTCTTCATTTGTTCTTTTAAAGCAAGACTCTTACATCTTTACTAAATTTTAAGTAAAGAAAGTCCTAAAGGAAATAAAAATACAAGATGTGCGTGTGCAATAGCAATACATCTATCTGTTAAAGAAGTTATACCTACTTATTAAACAATTAAGATACTTTATTGTAATCATGCTATTTACCTATTGCAATAAATAACACCAACACTGTATAATCATACGAAATAAATAATACTGAGCACAAATTTGTCGCACCCATATTAATATCTGTTTACACATGCAGAGTTAATTTCGGTGGCGAACCCATTGAAAACACGAACAAACATTGAATTACAAATGATGTTGTTATACATTACATTTTACATATGCAACTTATATAAATATCCAACTATACATCTTTATATAAGTCTGACAAAGGCCAAACCTAAATATGTTTTTTTGTGAGTCGATATTTTTTTTCCAGTCACCAATTACAATAAATAGTAGCAATCATACTGACCGTCGCCGCTGCACCTTTCTGCGTGCGACTGATAACGTTGTTCACAATGCAACAGCTTCTTTCTTAAACAGCCATAAATTGCATTGACGATAATTCAAGAGGTTTGGCCAAATCTTTGCAAGAACAAAGGTATGGACTACTTGCAAATGGGTGACAGGGATGGTTTTTGATGTATTTCTTAATTACCTTTGATGTCTGTGGGGGGTTGAATTACTCCCAGAGGGATGGGTAACCCTGCCCCTTCAGACGGAAGCACGGTTACAGGTGAATTATACCCTCGTGAAATGCTTGTTGACTTGTAGGTATAAATCTCTCGGAGAGATTAACCTGAGGCGATAGATGGTAAGCCGACCTGGTTTAAGATAAAAAGCTATTGATGCTTTAATTATAAGGTTATTTAAGAGATGGAAGATAATATTTGCTTCAATAGTGTTCGCTTATGGAGATCTGTAGATTGTTTTTAATAGACTCGAATTCTAATTGGGGTTGATTGATTTGGCATTACAACTTGGAAGTTTTATCTTACAGATAATCGTTATTACATGTGGTTTGTTACAAAACTCTCTTTTGTTTTCTTTGTATAAAAGAGCATTATCTGAATTTAGTTTTAAGATGAGGAATATGTTTTTGAATGTAAAATGTTACATCTTTCTCATCAACGATACAAATTCTAATTCAATATAATTATTTTAACACCGTAACAAAATCAATCTACTTATACAACTGTACTTTGACAGGCTGACCTCAATTCCACCGAAAATAGTCGTGTTGCTGTTGGGGATGTTGCATGCGAAATTCCTCGGGTTTCAAAACTTTCAAAGAGGAGGGGAGAGTTAAAAGAATAAGGCATGAGCTATCGAGTTGTTGTCGCCATTTTACCACTATTCCAAATTACGTGTTCCTCGTTGTATTCTTGAGTTCTATTATTATTTCTATTCCCTGGATCTTACCTCGTGAACAAGAAAATATAGAATTTTATTAAATTCTTAGAAAAAGAGGCTGCATTAAGCTTCCATTCAATTTAATTTAAACTTTTAGTTTTAATTTGCTAAAGAGCTGACAGGGTCAATTGGTTTGGGTCAATTAGTCCAATCTGTTATTTGTTTAGTAATTTTTATTGATTCTAAAAGTTCATGAACTTAAATCGATTCAGTTATAATATTCTACAATTATATTGCAAAATTCATCAATGCATTAGTCTGACTTAGCTGAAATTTATAACTTTGGGCTGTGAAATTCTTAACAGTATTTTTTTCTCCTCTGAAAAAGTGTTTAAATACAAGTGGTGAAAGACTTTGGTGCACCTTTTCTTATTATCATGTAGTTGTTTATTGAACATTTATAACCATATAAATTCTATAAGAACATAGTGTATTCTTTTGACTAGTTTCTATGAAATGAAGTGCTTTTTTTTTCAAGGCTTATATACATAGATGCAATTGACATCCTCGTATTAACAACTGTATTCAAACATACATTTTTTTAAAATTAACTTCAAAAGATCGAGTATCTCTCAAGAAGAAAAAGATCTTTTTCTAAAAAAAATTATGATGTATTAATAGCTAGCATTTGGATTTTATAGGTTACAGCTGTAATTAAGAGGTCAAATAATTATTTGAATATAAAGGTTAAAAAATTTTGATTTCATGATATTTCTCAAAAAGGTGACTGTTATTCAAAAGAACGTTTCTTTAAAGTTAACTCAAACAGTTCGTCGTTTCATTCAAAAATAAAAAAAAAAGAATGTATTTTCATAAAGAAGCGCGTAGTACTTAAATTTTATAAAATGAAAACTATTATTAAGAAATTAAATTACAGTTTGGAAATAGGGGTGAAAAAATTTTACTTTTAGAATATTTCCCTGTATACTTATGTAATGTAACTGTAATAATGTAGTCTACCAATATCAAAATATTCAGGAATATTTTCACTATCCCTGAGATAAAATATTGTTTTGTGAATATTAAAATTGAGAAGAGAAGAAAAATGTTTCTCTCGGAAGTAGACAAAGAATCAACATGCATCTTTTGCACTTAGCAACACAAAAAATATAGGGAGATATTGCTTGACATTTACTGCACTGATATTTAAAATAATGTTTCATGTAGAATAATGAAGAACAGATATTTATTTCTGTAAAATATTGTTGTAATTTTTAATGAATTTTGGTGATTATATCAGTAGAATCCTAGAAAAAAATGAAATTCCTCATATATGAGTATTAAAACTGTAAACTAGTAATTAATGATTGTTATCAAAAGAAACAACCACAGAAAATTCTAATCATAATAATAATTAAATGCAATTTTATAAATTCAAGTAGTATATATTATGGAAGAGGAGATCATAAATAAGTATTTGCCTTTTTGAAATGCTACGTACCTTTTTAAGAAAGATACAAGCTATCACAAATATAAGATTAATTCTAAGCTTTCAAAAACTTATCGCAAATCTGCATATAAATTAAGAGAACGACATACATGACAGAGACAGTTTCATTTAAAATAAAATTATATGCATTTAGAAATAATCGCTATTTGTAATCAGCAGCTCTTGAAATTCATATTTCAAAATGGTTCTTTTGAGAACAAGAGACAGCTGAAACGCTTGCTATGCTATAAGTTTAAATTAATTCATGTGTAATGGAAATGTAGGACTCTTTGTATTCAGAAAAAACAACTGTTTGTAATTAATGACTTCTTAAAGATATGTTATAACCACTAGCGAATTATTAAAAAGAAATTGTGTATGATAAATAATGATAACAAAAGCCATAAATGCACCAATATATAGTTATACTTTAGTGGCAGTAATTACTTCATAAGTATATTTAAAATTATTATGAGAATAATAATAAATTTATATGCCCTGTAACTCCTTATTTTTTTAAAAAAAAAAAAGTATGATAAAGTATGTGATCATTTAATAATGCAGATTCAACTCAGGTGCACCCTTTACAACGTAACTCAATGATGGGAACACAAATTTCACACTCACCTAACCTTGATTTCAAGGATATAGTTCCCCTTCCCGTGAGAAACGATTGCTGCCCACAGTCGGGTGACATCTAATTTACTAGGAAATGATAGGTTTGTTTTTAATAACGGACTTAACTGTTGAAGGAATCAGCACCTATGGCAGGGGTGGGGATTCTTTTTATACTTACAGATCGCATTACGGTATTTGATATTTATTAAGGACGAACTGATTTATCTAGAATTAAAGCTGCCTTCAATTAATGTCAATGAGAAGAATTTCCTCGGAATATATTTCCTTATAGAATAATGCTCTAATAACGTTCGAAAGGCTCCACTTCCAAGACATGTATTTATTGTGTAGGTATCAGAAGGATCTGCTACAGAGATAGGTCTGTTAGCCTCTTATATATATATATATATATATATAATTTTTCGATTTATTCTTTGGTTCAAATTAGTTTCAAATTTGATTCAGTTTCAACTTTTTTACTTAGTTCTATAAATGTATTTTTTTGTTGATTTTGGATTTTAATTGTTCTCTTACTTTTATGTTTTTTAATGATAAATTCATTGCTTTATCTTATATATATATATATATATATATATATATATATATATATATATATAT
>BMAW01078114.1:0-41184 GCA_019974015.1 Nephila pilipes | reverse complement strand
TATATATATATATATATATA
Organism: Nephila pilipes; assembly: GCA_019974015.1. Taxonomy (NCBI): domain Eukaryota; kingdom Metazoa; phylum Arthropoda; class Arachnida; order Araneae; family Nephilidae; genus Nephila; species Nephila pilipes. Next base: position 41,164 of record BMAW01078114.1, on the reverse strand, counting down.
TATATATATATATATATATATATATATTAGATCAACCGAAAAGTTCCATCCGTTTGTGAAGTGAAAGAAAATACATTTTCATACATTTAATAATATTTATTGTATAATAGATTTTACGCCATTACTTATGAATTCTTGCCAGCGGGATGTTAATTTGTAAGTACAATTTTTCAAAATGCATTGTCTTCAGAGGCAAATAATTCAGTAGTACTTGGTTGACATGCGCTCCAGTTTTGAATTTTTTTCCTTTCAAAATTTTTTTCAGGGAGTGATTATTAGAGGTGCTAGGTCTGAAGGGTATGGTGGATGTGACATAAATTCTGAGCCGAGCTCCGTGATTGTTTGACGAATCGTCAAAGCAACAAGTGGTTTGGTGTTATCATGATACTATGTAATGTGCTTCATACTGGACCCCGCCGGCCTCTTTTTTTTTTTCAGTGCTTTGTTTAAATCATCCATTTACTGGCTGTATCTCTCCGAAATGAGCTTTTTGTTAGGTTTCAAAAGCTCGAAATGTATTGGTTCTTGGACATTCCACCAAGTGCACAGCATTCTCTTATTCAGACTCAATCTCAATTTAGAGGCGGGAAGGACAGATATTCCATGCTGAAAGTAGGCTCTTTTCCTTACGATGTATTCGAAAATAATCCATTTTTCGATCACCAGATATCATCCGGTCCAAAATGGGTTTGTTTTCGTGACGAGTAGACAGAGATGTGCATATGCCGATTCAATTAAACAAATTGTTCTCACTTAATTCACGAGAAACCCATCTAGAATGCTTATTGACCAATCATAGTAACGACGGAAATTATATTTTACGATAAATATCATTAAATACATAAAAATGTATTATTTTTAATTAAATTATTATTATAAGTATTATTTTTATTTAAATAATATGTATATCCAACTCTTTTTTTACATGATTTTGAAATAGCATGGTTCAACCGTATATTTCTTTACACGAATTTTTTATTCTAACACGAATCTCCCCCAAAAAAATTTCCATATATTCAAATGCTGTTTTTACCGCCTAATAGCACCTCTTTGATTCAGCCACTCGATCAAGGCATTATAGCAGCATTTAAAATGTACTACATAAAGCAAAAGCTGAAATATATTTTAGACTCAATGGAAGAAAGAAATTTGACTGTTGTGGAAGCATGGAGAAAGCTTACGACTATGGATTGTATTACACTTGCTTCTTTTGTCATCAAACAGTTGCTCCATTTGACCTTAAATGCTTGTCATGGAAAAAATTTGCATCATGCATGAAAAGTGGAAGTTTCGTAGTAGTTACAAACATCAGCTGTGTGTTCTGAAATTATAATTCTATCAAATGCAATTGGTGGCGAAGGCTTTATCAATATTCAAACGGCTGACATCAAAGAATTGATGCTAGAAAGCGCTTTAGATAAGGACGATTTGATCGAATTTATGACAGTTTATGATAATAAAGAAGTCGATAATGACGGAGTCGAAAGTGAAGTTCAGCCATTAACAGCTGATTTAATTCGCGAGGGCTTGAAATTTGCTACAAGTATAGAACATTTTCTTACTCATGATCTTGACATAGAGCGTGCATTAAAATTTAAACGTAATAGCAAGATATCAAGAATTATATAAGCAACTTAAAAAACCAAATAAATAAATAAATAAAATAAAATAAAAATAAAAAATGGCCGCTAATAACAGACTTTGTAACAACAAAAAACGAACCGAAGTCGTTGATAGCGAACGAAATTCTTCATTTGAATCAAAGCCGACAATTGTGATAGACATATCTGCCATATCTACTGATGATAGCATTTTTGATTCAGTTCGTAATAAACGTACACGCATTTTATTAAGTAGTGATGAATAGTTGTTAGTTAATAGTTTTATTCCTAATTTCAATTTGAATTTTCATGTATTGTTTGCACCTATAGATTAAATTTTCACAGCACTCAAATTAAAAAAAATTTTGTAATAAAAATAAACTGTTTTTGTCTTATTAACATGTAATATATATTTCATTATTACTTTTTTGCATGGTTTTTTGGAAACTATTTAGAGTTTTTTCATCTTACACGATTTTTTAAAGTTGTGGAGCATATCCCTAAATTCACCATACGTCGCATGTATTTTTAACACGATTTTTTTGCACGGTTTTCTGAGGAAAGTATCTACCATGTAAAAAAAGGAGTTGAGTATATATATATAAGTATTGAACTTTATTATTATTAACATTTGAACTTTAAAACATGTTTTAATTCAGCCGTGGCATAATAAAGAAACTTAAAACACTTGAATAAGGAATTCATTAATGTTACACGAGAGGGGGGGGGGTAGATACATTTGGATAATGATTGACGTGCATTCATTAAGGCAAGCAATTAAATTAAGAACGAAAATATTCCCTGTTTGGAAAGTTAAAACATGAATTATTCAAATCACGCTGTCTATTCACACACACACACACACACACATATAACACATCAATCAATAACTCCCGAGACTAACCCAGAGATGGCGCTCGTAGTAAACCAGTAACCAGGTCTTTCTAGAGTACTAACCTTTGCTTGAAACGTGTCAAAATTTTAAGTCGATCGGACCAGAAACAGCTGAGTTATCGAGGTTGGAGTAAAGTCGTTTTGTAGTTTGTTTAAAAAATGGAAAAAACCGAGTTTCGTGTTCTGATAAAACATTGTTTTTTAATGGGTAAAAACACCGTGCAAGCGAAACAATGGATTGAAAAATGTTACCCGGACTCTTGTCCATCAAAAGCAACGATTTGTCGGTGGTTTGCCGAGTTGAAACGTGGTCGTACCGACACAAATGACGCGGAACGCTCGGGTAGACCTGTGGAAGCCGCTACACCGGAAAATGTGAGTGAAGTGACAAAAATTATAAAGAAAGATCGTAAAGTGAAGCTCCGTGAGATTGCTGAGATGACACAGATATCATATGGAAGTGTATTTACTGAAAAGGGTTTTTTGAAGTGAAGTGAAAAAGGTTTTTTCCAAGTGGGAGCCGCGATTGCTTTCGATGGAACAAAAACAGCAACGAGTCGATGATTCAGAAAGCTGTTTATCGCTATTTACTCGCAACAAAAAAGATTTCTTGCAAAAAAAAAAAAAAAAAAAAGATTTGGAAAAGCGTTGGAACGATTGTATCACCCTAAAAGGTGATTAACAAAAGGTGTTATGTTGATGAATAAAAAAAATTTTTGCAAAAAAAATGTTGTTTTCAATGTTAGTCTCGGGAGTTATTGATAGATGTTATATATATATATATATATATATATTATAATGTTAGACAGTGAGTACGTAAGTTTCCCACTACCGCCATATATAAAAACATCAGTGATTACAGCAAGCTATTACTAATTGACCTTTTAGGGATTGGAGGTTTATGCTATTAATGTTTATATTACGCAGGAAGTATTTTATACAGAAAAACTTGAAAAGGTAGGAAGTTATTTCAAATTTGTAAAGCAATTAAATATCCATCTACTTCACAAAAAACCAATCAAAATAAAAAATAATAATAAAAAAAAAAAAAAGCGATATTTACATCGGTAAGATCAAAAGGTGCCGGAAACTGTACAATAGAGTACATATTACCCTTTATGTGGAATATTTATCCGTACACAAATTGTACTTTGCTGCTTTATGTACAATTTTCATGACCCATTTGAATGAAAATAGTGCTGAAATTTATGAATCCGATTAACGAAAAATTCAACTTATTACCTACTAGTCGGAACGGAACTCGATTGAAATTTCAATAAGCTTTATATTGGAGTATTTTCTAAGAGGAATTGAAACGTATAATTAATTGTTATCAGTAATAAAGTAACATTTTTGATTAAATTGTAAATGAATAAGAGGTATATTCATGATCATCAGCAGTTCTCATCACAACAAGCTGATACATGAGGCCACAACAGTTGCACACCATTTAATTTGGTCAAACGTTGCCTCCTAGGCACTTCCTCAACTCGACCATCCACATGAATTTCTCTCTTTTGTAGTCATACGGTGTCGTGTGATCCTTGGTCTTTTCTTTTTCTTTCCATCTATAGTCCTAGCAAGCGCTATTCTTGTATTATCATGCAATGGTATTCTAAGTACATGTTCAATCCTGTCCGACATCCTTTTTAATTTTAAGGGAAATAGGTTTGGCAGGCGTTTTACTATGCATTTCAAAATTGAAATTGAATTGAAGTTTTATCTGGCCAATATATTTTATGAACTTTTCTCAGGCATGTAGTTTTAAATACATTTGATTTCTGTTCTTTTGTTTTAGTGGGTTTTCGAGCCATATGACAACTAATATTGTTGCATTGAATACGTGTAACTTAAGTTGAATGCTATTATGTGAGGATATCTGGAATTCATGTATTGTTCTGAATTAACGTTGGGCTTTTCTAAATCTATTCCCCCCCCCCTTTTGTTTATGCTTCTCTTCCTTTTATCTGTGCCACCCCGTATTTCCTTTTATCTCCCTTTTAATCTATTGTAACTCCCAGGTATAAAAAGCAATCTGTCTCTTCAATTTCGTTTTGATTTATTAGAAGTGAATCCTAACTTTTACTATTTATTTTCATTAATTTTGTTCGCATTTATTTTCTTAACCCACTTGTTTTAAAATATTCTCTAGTCTCCCTGTCTTTTTCTTCACGTCAGCAAAACTTTAAGACATTAAGGAAGATTAATTTCATGCAAAGTTTGATTTTCCTCCGAAAGGATGCAGGTAGAATCTCCAGAGGTCGTATGAGCTCTCAGGTTTTATGTACCTGAGTTAAGACAAAATTTTCCGCCTGAGATTCAAATGAGTTTCGTTTAATCAATATATTTTTTAAAATCCTGCTATCGCTTCTATTTCAGTAGCGCACAAAACCCTTACCAATATTTAGAAACGTTAGAAACAATTAATGCAACATGATATTAAATTATATTATGAATTTTTCATTAATAAGTGATTAGACGTATTTTGTATTTTATTTATATCAAATGTACAATAGAAAATTATAATAATCCACGTACAATGTTATATCACAAACACTTTTTAAAGCTATCTTCGCTCAATGTCAAAGAACTTGATCGAAATCTCGAACACATTTCCAGCCAGAAAATTGTTCAAATTTTCATATAAGTTTGCGGCGTTGTAATAAATACATCCATTTATGGTGCAGCATTCTTAAAAATTAGGAACATTTTAAAAATACGCCATTTTTCATATTGAATACGTGAAGTTTAAAGGTCATTTAGCATTACAGTATAGGGGACGAAAGTGGAATACATATTACTCCGGAAAAGGGACTGATTCTGAATAAGTAGATTTATAAAATAATAATTAAATAGATTAGACTGATAATTAGTAGATTTATAAAATATGTTATTCTCTAAAGGATAACGAAGTCGGAAAATAAAATTAATATTTAGGCGCTTTTTTATCCGAAAAAATAATCCAATTTTGGGTCCTAATCATCATCCATCTTAACGCGCGGGAAAGCTTAAAATAATTCAATTTACGATTAAACAACCAGGCAACTTCAATTTATTCTAAACTCTAGGGGACAGTTGGCAACGAATTTCACTATGTTGAACGCCTTTCAAATAAGGAGGATAACACTTCTGTGGCAACATGAGACCATATGATACTAAAGTTTCCTTTCGGGGGAAAAAAGGTTTGGTGAAATCCCGTTCCGAGGAGAAAAGAGCAGATGAGGAAAAAATACCCACTTACTGTCATGTGATATGGTGCTCTGACTTGTGCCGAAGAAATGTCTTTGTCCACATCTGTATACTTAACTGTCCAGTCGTATGGGAATGTTTATCTATGGCTTTGATATAAACAAGCTTATAATAGGAACTAAGCTTCGTGAACCTCAGCTTGTCTTCTCTCAACTCTTAAGTTATACCACTAGAAGGTGTGTTTGCACGTGACAGTCGAGCAGCTAACGATCGGTTCAAATGCATAAACGTCTCAAGATTACACGTAAGCCGTTCGCGGTTGCGAACATAAAAGGAATTCGCAGTTAAATTGGGACCGCGGCGTTCCAACGAATTGTTAGTTTCGCAAATATGTTATTTTAAGAATTTTAATGACGGTTCTATGTAAAAACGGTGTCCCTTTATCCTCTTTCTTGTTCAATATAAAAGTCTTTGGTGTGGATGTAGGATTAAAATATCGTTGACTATGTAACTCATGGCATTTTCATTTGACCTTATCGGTGTGACTTTTGTGGCCTAGTTGTCATGGTCACAGACTCGCGGCCGGCGTTGTATTCGATGGGTTCGAGCCCTGATGCCTTTAAAGACCCATTGTGTAGCGGGGCTGATGCGCGTTCTGCTCGAGTTCCCAAGTCCTCCCTTAAGCATTGTGTGGAAGTTTAGAGGGGGTGGTTCTAGCTCAGGTGTCGTCCTTGCCACTTGACCGAGGTTCAGAATTACGAGGTCAGTCACCAGAGCCGTCGTGTTACTTCTTAGAGCGACGTGGTGGCCACCGTAACCTAGTGGTTATGGTTTCGGATTCATGGCTGGCGGTTTTCATTTAGTTGCGGGTTCGAGCCTTGGCCAATAAAGACCCGCCGTGTAGCCGCGGCTGATGCACGTTAAATCTGTCGAGCCCCAAAGTTCTCTCGTTGGCGGGGTGTGGAATTTAGGAAAGGGGGTGCCAGCTCAGGTGTGATCCTCGTCGTGCAAACACAAGGGTTACTGGTGAGGTCCATCACCAGTAACCCTTGTGTTGCTTCTAGTGTGACGTTAATAAAAACTAAACTAGACTAAAAATCTTAGAGCGACGTTAAGAAACATTCACAATCCCATTGACGTCTGTTCGATTCGTAACCTAGTAGTTACAGTGTTATATGCTTCGAAGTCAAAGGTAGCGTAGTAAGAAAAGATCGCAAGCTGAACGGACTTTTTTTTTTATATGAATGTCGGTGGTTTATATGAGCCTGGATTCTTGCGAAGAACGTCCAGGATACCAATGGGAGATGCTGTAATAGATGATATGCTCCATTGATGCTCTTCATGTCGCATGGTATGGAGCTTATGAAGGTGATAAGGCCTGTCAAAATTACGAGGGCCATAATAAATAGTCTTCTTGTACTTCTACAGCAGTGCTAACTAAAACCAATCATGGGTTCAAGCCCATCAAAATACGTCATGTTTAGCAGTGGGACTGATGCATGTTTAATTAAACTGGATTTCGAAATCTTCAGATCGAATGGAACTGAATTTAGGTAAATAAGAATTTAAAATTCATTTGAATCAATGAAACTCGTCACCCGAGGAGCGCATGCTTCAAATCAGTTCTTGAAATACAAAAATAGAGGTCATTCTGGGAATTTTAGAATCAAATCAAATGCCGCAGTTCCAATAAAGAAGTTTATATTAATTTTATCTACTGATATTTCAAAAATACTGTGACGTCCATTATTTAAAATTAAATCGAGATTGCTACAAGTTATCTAAAAACAGAATATTTTTAGCAATTATTGGCATATAAGGGAAGATCTGCTAGTGATATTGTTTACCTCTCTTTGCGTTTTTACTCCCATGATCCTCCTAGTTCAAAATCTGATTCTGTGCTTATTACCTACCACGAAAGGATTGTACACAGAAAAAAATTGCTGCAAATTATTTCAAATTATGCTCGTGAACGAGGACAATTTCGAATTTCTGTTTAACTTTTCCGATCTTACTATTTACCAACAAAAGGAAAGTAAGTACATAGGGGAAAATTGTTGTAAATTGTTCGAAATTATGCTTGTAAATGGATATCTTTTCGTGCAGAATCATTCGACCAAAAAAGAAAATCGTTCGGCAATGTTATCATTAAATATTTTTAAGCCGAATTACAGTAAAATTAAGAATTTTACTCCACCAAGAGAAAAAGGATAATGGAATAATACAGATGATGGACAAAATGAATATGAACACCTGTGAAATAATAGAAAATCTTTATTAATAGGGGGTTGAACCACTCTTTGACTGAAGTACATATTTAATGCGACGTGGGATAGATGCATAAAGGTCATGGACAATATTTAAAGGAATATTAAGCCATTCATCCAGCCGAACGGTCTCTAATTCCGAATGGCTGGATGGAGGTAGAAATAAGGAACGAAGTTTGGACTCCAAATATTCCCATAAGTGTTCAATAATATTCTTGTCCGGAGACGGAGGGGGCCAGGCAACATATTCAACTTCATCGTCCTGCTCTTCGAACCATGCTTGAACACACCTAGCAGTGTGGATAGGAGCGTTATCATCTTGAAAAAGCTGGATAGTTATCATTAGTGTGGATAGGAGCGTTATCATCTCGTAAATCCTTGCTGTCACCAAGGATTTACGAATTGCCACTCTACTATAAACGTTCGCAACATGAAGTTCCCTTTTGACAGTTTTTGTTAAAATGGAGTCCTGGAGGTGACTGTTCATTTCGAAAGTTATCTCGGATAACGATTGCTTGTGCTTTCGGGCAACTATGCGCTTCAAGACCCATTTATCCCTATCAGCAAGCGTTGATTTTCGTCCACTATTGTGCTTTGAAGACGTTGTCTTACCCTCTTTCGTGTACTCTGTCATAACGGCTGATACCGTACTCCTTGCAAACCCCAAAAGGTTTGCTGCTTCCGTAACCGATGCTCCACATAAACGTGCTCCAACAATCATTCCTCTTTGGAACTCTGACAGGTTTGACATTTCAACTTATCACGGACAGTTCAACGGACGCATGCAATACAGGTGACCGATGTTGAGAGACTGATACCTTCCTCTTCACTCTCACTACGAGGCAGATTTCTAATGCAGGTGGCGCGGCTGTACTGCAGGTGTGAAATACGTCATACTCTTTCACAGGTGTTCGTATTATTTTGTCCTCCATCTGTATATTTGTATTATTGTCTAAACAAACAACATAAGCAGTTATTTTAAAATAGATGACTTTTTTTTTTACTGATTTATGTTTTCATATAAATATCTTAAACTTAATGAAATTTGTTTTAATAGTTATCAATGTAGGTACTACCTTATTTAATCAATGTAGATTTTACAATATTAGGTATTGTAGATATTACAATAATACCATATAAAATGTAGGTATTATTTGAATGTGTATGAAATTTCTTTAAACTGACTATATCAATGTTTGTGATTCATTCTATTTGGCTCGAAAACAAATAATTCTTATCAACTTCTCTTCTATTTTGGCATTTCAAGAACATTATTGTCTACTTTATTATTATTATTAACATTATTGTCTACATTATCATTTTTCATAACATTATTATCTACTTTATTATTTATTATTAACATTATTGTCTACATTATCATTTTTCATAACATTATTATCTACTTTAATATTTCATTTTATAATCGATTTTTATGGCAGAACCGTCTGATTTTATTTTTTATTTATTTTGGTTGTCAACATTGGAAGCGCTTTTGTACTTTAGAATGTTTTGCTTGGGAAAAGAAAGCATTAGCAATTTGAAGAAAGTTCTTTTTTTTTTTCTTGATAGTGATTGCTTCTGTGGAGCTTTGTACTCGGATGTACGCTTGCATTTTTTTCAAACCTTGTTAGTATTCTTTTTGCATAATTCTATTTTTTCGAGAATTTACGAGGGGAGGGGACATAAAAACATGTTAAAATAAAATTAGTGGAGCCAATTTCAATTCTTTATTTTCTTTCTATCTTTCTTTTTTTTCAAATTAGATTACTATCTTATATATTTTTCATTAAATTTACTGTCGTAAGAAGCCAAAAGTGTTGGAGACAATTTTTTCTCTTCACAACACTGCGGAACTAGGATGCTAAAATTGCTTACAGTTAGTCGTTACGGTCGTTTTAATGTTTTCTAGTGTTCCAAAATATCATCTTCTGAAGTGAATTTTCAATATTTGATACAGAAGAATATCCCTTGGACTTAAGTCAGAGGAATAAAGAGGCTGTTTTCACTTGCCTAAATCTCATTAATTGAATTGGTTGCACATTGTCGTAATGCAGCTACAAGTTGGTTTTCATTTGTCAAAATCTGACGAATGGTGTTGTGATTAAAATCTAACTCTTCCTTCAAGTGACTTTCTCAACTATCAAGCGACGATCAGAAAGAAAAAACGATCCCAGTCCTGGCGATATTTTCGCCAGTTCTTGAAACTGCAGGCCTTCCGCTTTGAAACTCATTTTCAATAATTTCCTATCCATCTGAAAATACCTTAAGATATTTAAAAATATGGGCTCTGAGCTGGGATTTCAGCATGTGAAGACTACTGAAATGTTAGAGAGAAACAGGAATGTGAGATCGAATTACTATTGGAAGCCACAAAAGCAAGTTAACGAAGCGACAACCGCATTGGTCAGAACGTTAGCGAGGGCTGGATCACAGACTGGAGTCAGAATTTTTCTGCGATTCGTGGTATTTTAAAATGTTTTTAAAGATTAAAGAGGAGAAGTTAATTTAAATGAGTTTAGTATTAAGTGCCGTGCTCGATTCCAAATTTGAGTTTTAAAAGCCAAAAAGTTAAGCCCGGTAGAAGGGAGCCTTAAAAGAAAAAAAAATCAAGGGAAAAAAACCGAATTTATCAAATAAATATAAAGCTATTGAAAAAGTTGTTTCTGTCTAAGGACGGAAATATGCGTGATTAAACTAGTTTCATAGATCCATAATTAGGTTGTTGCAGCATCGTACTGACATACGAAGTGTCGTCGTACTGTAATGTTTTTACACCGAGTTGTCACTATCAATGTGAACTTGATTCATCATTATACCGTACAACGGAAACCAAACAACTGTCAAAATAATTGGTGGCTTCCATTGAATTTACTTGAAAAATTACGAAGACAGTCATAAAAGTCGAAAAAGTTATGGTGATGATTTTTTGGGTTGCGAATGGTGTCAAACAGACTTCTTTAAAGAGAATGAAACATTAACAGGATAATATTATACTTAATTTGCACATGGATTTTTTTAAACTTATGTACATAATGTTCTTAAAAAGGTTTTCATTAATGAAATATCTTTTACCGTGTTTTGAGTCTGACATTTTCTTTTATATATTGGCACAGTATGTTAACTGATAAGGAGAGTATTTTGATAACGATCAACCACTTTTGACTCGAGATAGCCCAAATTATTTATTTCGCCCTCCAGATTAAAGCTATTAGGAACAAATATTTCTACATGGCAGTATACAAATGTCATCCGAGCGGGTTTGTGCTAGTGGAGGCAATGTGGCCGGTTGGATAAAGCATCTACGTTTATTGCGCAACTTTCCAAACATCTTTTTTCCGTCAAAGTGAATGGGAGCATTTGATCCAATGTCACTATCTGCAATTCTGCAAATCTGAGAGGCTTTTGGTGCCATAGTTAGCCTGAGAGCCCGTTTTGAAAGGAATGAAACACTCATTTTGAATTAAATAACTTATTTGTTAACCCCCCTCCTCCCACTAAAGTATTGAACACAATCTAAAACAATTTTACAGTTTAAAAGCCAAACAATAGACCAAAAAAGGATTTGAACGTACAATATAAGAAGTAAAACCGCTGACGCCATACCCTACTGGCCACGGATTGCTGACGGTGTTCAAGGGCGCTCAGATGTCATTGTATATTGCTACATTGAAACATTTGCTCCTAATAACGTTAATTTGTGGGGCGAAACGATCAATTTGAGCCATCTTGCGTCAAAATTGGTTGACCCACACCCAAATAGTATCTAGCCAAAGCCACCTTTTCTAAACAAAATCGCCTCAGAAAAAAAAAATCGCCTTCCCTTGACAAAATTCCACAGATCGCAACTATCATTTTTCATCCTCTTCATACATTAAACAGCAGCCGTCGCCAGCTCCAAAAAACCACAATCCCAATCCCCATTTAACAAGCCACACACTCCCTGTTACAGAACGACACGAATCGTGAAGCAAAGGGGGAATCCTTGTTAAAGGGTTGATTCCTCACCGATTACACTTGAGTGCCCTCTAATATTAAAGAGCGAGCAAGTGACACAAATTGCTTGGGATAATCCATAATCTTTTGGTTTCTGGGGGAGGGCCCCCCTTCTCTGTCATGGGCTCTTAACAGTTTCATTTTCCTGCCGTAGATAACACCTGCCAATGCCGCGACACGCCCCTCTCCTCGGGGCTGGTCCATTTTTCTCTGCTCGTTATCGGACATGTTATCTGGAGGGAGATAAGGCAGGTGCGTGCGTTCAGGGGTATTTGTTTTTGCCTAATGGCGATAACGACGTGCGAATGAAGTGCCTGTCAAGGGCTATTGATAATTTTTTTCGTACGTGTGCGGAAAAAATTTATATGATGATAAAATGGCTCTTGAAGCGGTATAAAAATGACTGTGGGAACTGTAGACTTATCTTAAATTCAAATAAATGAAGAATAAATAATGAATCAGGATTGTTTTTATCAGGTCAATTAATCGTGGAGTAATAGGTGAGTAAAAAAAGTGTTTTAACAAACATATCAATAAAACTGGATACTAATTAAACTGTTTCACGTTATGTTTGTTAACGATTTGTGCCAATAATAAATATGCAATTCAATAATTAACATAAAATTCATTCGAAATAAGAATATGACAATTTTAATTGCATATCCTTATGCAAGCATCAAACTGGATTAGGTATAGTATCAATCGTATTTATTAGTCTTTTTTTTTTTATCAATTATCATGTTTTTAATGTTTATTAGTAATCCTTACTATTTACATAGAGATACGGATTTATTTGAAATTAGATTTCATGATTACTTGTTTGTGATAGAAATCTTAGAGCAATAGACTTTTTAAAAAAAAAAAAGTTTTTAAAATAAAGTGGTTTGAAAGTTCCAGGCAGTTACAAACTGCATCATAGATATAAGAGTGCTGTAACTGTGAGAATAATTGAAGATTTTCCATTTTGTATATACAATGTGCATTTCCAGAAATTTCGTCTCATGTTATTTGTTGCATAGCCTTTTCATAAAATTATCTCCAAGAATATAAGAATTTAGTCACTTCAAATCTTAAAAAGCGTAGTTTGTGGATACATAGTTAATTGCTTGACGCAGATTATTCGATGAATTATAATCGACCAGTGCTTTACTAAACATCACCTCTCTTATTTACGATATAATAATTTCATAGACAAAACTTTGTAATATTTTTGTTTGAATTAATATTCTTTAGGAATAAGTTTTCATAATCTATTTTGAATACAAATACTGTATTTTGAATTCTTAGCAATTTTTTAATTGCTTTTTTTTTCTTCGTGTTTCTCTGACGATGGATTACAGCACCAATTCAGTCTTACAAATTGCGAAAGAGGATTAGAGTAAAAAAACTCAGAAAAATATTAAATTATAGTTTCAATTCAAGTATAAATACAATTAATTTGCATTAAGAACTGTTTTAATTAATATAATCCAATATCATTTTTCATAATTTATGGTATGAGGTATTGTCATAGGAACTTCATTATAAATTCATTGCATTAAATATATTTATTTTGATTGCTATTTTTTAAGCAACAAATAGGTCAATTTTTATTTCAATACCAGGTTGTTGTTGTTTTTACCAAATTTATTTTTTTAATCTGTTGTGAAAACATTGTACAGTATCATTCATGCTGTTTTGTTTTCTTTCTTTCTTTTTTTTTTATCAAATAATTATCCAATCATTATTAATTATTACTTAAAGAAATGTATAGAAATACATATAATTTAATTTCATTTATCATTCAGCGACTTCTTTCACTTTTGTATTTCGATTCACCTGTTGCCAGTAGGCGCTTTATCCATGGTGTGAAACTGTAAATAGGATTCATTTAGCGTAATGCGTGCAAAAAATGACATGCCAATCCTTCTTTGAAATTTTAGAATACCGATTATCACTCCTATCGTAACAAACTATTTTTATTTTTAGGGGACAAGAAAAAAAAAAAAAAAAAAAAAAGGAAATGAGACTATTAAGTAAAATAATAGAACGAATAGATGAAAAATGAATGAATAATTACTAACCAAAGTTGGTGCATAGAAGGGCGTAGTGGTGGGGTCGAGATTAGGTTCGGGCTGATAGGAGGTGGCGTAAGTGGAGAGTCTGGGATAGAGCCTGGCATCGTACTGGGCTTCTGGACTGACTCCTGTTCGCTCGTAGCATGCATTCTGGCCAGAGGAGCCACTGATCACCAACTGTTTGACAAAGGACAAAAAGTTGTATTATTACAGCGTATGAAAATAAACACAAACAAACCTATTTAATAAATATGAGTGATTAGTGAATTCTTCAAGCATCTGGCGAAATTTTATATCATGCCTTTAATCCTCTCTACAACCGTGTATGATTGACGTAGTTTCTATAGTTCATTCACGATGACCGGAAACTATTCAATACCTTAGAGTTCCTTAAGTACTATGGTATCAAATAATTTGAAGTTATGAATAGCATGGATAGTTTTTCCTCGCGCAGTTCCACGAACAGCACTATAGTTCTATCGAAATTTAATTACTAATAGAATAATTTCAGCTCACGTAATAAACTGAAAACAAAGTTGTTGCTATCAGACAATTTAATGGTACATATCTTGCGAATGAATCTTCTGGGATCGTATTCTTTATGGATTTTGTGTATGTGTCTTACTGCTAGTCTGTCTCTTTCCTTTAGTTCAAGACAATCTTTATAACTTATTAATGATTTTAAGGTACCTAGTTACCGTGCTAGTCTAAGAGATTATGCAATATCCCAAGCCCTTTATTCTTTTGTTCTGGTACTCGATCACTATGAGGGTTAGTGCAAAAACGTGATTAAGTAACCTCACTATCATGCATCCCTTTTTCTTGGTTATGACGTAAGACGTTGCTATTACGTACACAAAAGGTTCAATGTTATTCAAATCTAAGCAAATACTTGCTTAGTAATATTCCTCCAAAATACAAAATCATCAATCAAGTTATTCAAAGAGGTCAATTACTAATATAGGTAATTGAAAAAAAAGCATTGGTAATGATAACTTTTCGATACTTATAAAGTATCGATACTAAGAGATCACTTAATTGAATTATTAAAGAAATTATTACGTTTATTAAAGCTTCTAATATAAATAAAAACAGTCTAAAGCACCAAGACGTATGAAATTACAAGATTATCTTTCAAAAAATATTGTAATCCCCCATTATTTTCGTGGCCTCCATTATAAGCAGATTAACTTTAATGCGCTTCCAAGCGTTCTGTGAAAAGCAAAATTCGGGGATAGCTATGGAAAATAAATCATATTTTCGTCCCAAAGGCGGTGTTTTGTCATCAGCAAGTTTTTAAGAAACCTGCAGGAAAAGGTTATGTATGCCACGAAGAGATAATGGAACACATCTCTAATTTAAATGGATTTTCACGGTTCATTAACGCGTTATTTTCGTGGAACCAATTCCCTGGGTAAAATGAAGGAATTCCTTTCTACCTTAATAAATTAAAAAACTATTTAATAAATGACTCACAAAAAATGTACCCAAAGAATTGTTAGATTGGTTGGTTGGTTTTATTAACGTCTCACTAGAAGCAACACGAGGGTTATCGGCAACAGGCCTCATATTTTTGAACCTCGGTCCAGTGACGAGGACGACATTTGAACTGGCACCCCTCTTTCCTAAATTCCACACCACGCGGATGAACAATTATTAGAATGTATGAATTCCACTCAACAGTCATAAAACATAGATAGAAAGATAAATTATACTCAGCTATTATTTTCGATAATTAAATAACGGTTCAGTTGTCTAAAAGGTTAAAAATAAAGACATTAGAAATAAAAATAAAAAAATAGCAGTTAGAGTAAATAGTAACCATAGGCTATTAAGAAAAAGAATCGATATAACTTTGGAAAATAAGTTTTATTAAGAAGTATTTTGTTGCCATTAAGTTTTTCAAGCGTCTTCTTTTTTCAAGATCTAAATATACATATTTGAGTAGATGGAATATTTAATTTAAATAGTGGTATCACTTGCTAGCTTTTTTCTTGGAACCAATTCATTGCGAAAAATGAAGGGATTCTTGTATAGCTTGACAAATTTAGAAACTCATTAATAGATGACACACAAAAAAATATAACTAAGTAACTGATAAAATGTATGAATTTCACATAATAATTCTATATAGAACATAAATATAATAATGAATTCTACTAAACTATTATTTTTGATAGTTATATAAACAATATTTCAATCGTTAAAAAATAGAGAGAGGAAATTAAAAACATCAGTTTCTTAGTAAATACTACTAACTGCAGGCTATTTATTGAAAATCCAAATTCTGGCATAACTAATGAAAATAAATTATAGTTTCATCAAAAAGGGGAATGATTGTTTCCAGTGAATTTATAAAAAGGCCTTAGGTAAAAATGTTCTAACCTAGCAAAAACAAGGTACATATTTGAGTAAAAGGAACACATCTTCGATTTTTACAGTTGAATTTACGTTCTGTTTTCGAAAAACTAGTTTTCAGCGTAAATTAAAAAGATTACTTTATACTTTGGCAAATTTAGAAACTAATCTAATGAAATAAATTAATCTAATTATGAAATAATGACTTACTAAATGTAATTAGTTGATTGACAGAATGTAGGAATTCTACTGAGTATCTTGTACTAATTAGGAAGTCTGAATGATTAAGCAAATTTATTGCCAACTTTTTTTAAAGAACAATAGTTACAGAATAATATAGATTGGTGGTGTTACTATGTGTATAAGATTTTTGAATTTACATTAGACCATTTTTTAGGAGAAATGTTGAAAGTTACTTGTGTAATATTTAACTAGAAGTTTTTTGTCACGTGGTGTAAAATTTTGAAATGTAAGGTGCCAATTTTACGCATTGTCCTCATGGTTTGATCGTGGTGATAAATATAAATGTTCTAAGAGACAATCAATAGATATTTTATCCTAAACCTTTTAGTAATTTCTAATGAGTTACCATGCTAATGTAGGCGTTAAGTTTAAAAATGGTCACGTGATTAAATATATTCAAGCAATTATAAAATATATTATTAAATATATTCAAGCAATTATTGATTGAATATCCAAGCAACGGTTTTTTAGCGAAGTTTTCAACAATTAAAATTCTATTATTAGGAAAACCACCGGTGCAAGCTGGTATATAACTAATGTGGAACTGTGAAATGCTTTTAATTAACACTCAATAAAACAATTCATTGTCAAAATATTATGGAAGTTCCTCAGCAACATACACATTATTGGCAATAAATTTCTCAAGAAAATTGAAAAATACACCCCAAATTACTCAGCAAGGAGACCAAGAAACATTCTCCTGGTATAACTTCCACTCAATTCACTTGACAGTCAATCACTACCTCTACGAATCAACTGTTCGACTCACGGGAAAAACTTCATCCCCTCACAACGCAGCTTTGAGGTAGGCCTGACTGAAAATCTTTAATATTCTTGCAATATTTAAATTTTTAACTCGAAACCATAAACTTTTAGCTATAATTTTTTCCCCTCAATCTCCAAGCATTTTCAATCCTATATGCAAATTGTTAAAAACCATTTTTTTGATAAACTTCTAGGCAAGCGTAGAAACCTAAGTCATGCTGTTTCACGAAGTACAATAGAGTAGAGGTCAGAGTCCAAGCCAACTAAGAAGTCTGGCAAACTTCGTCCCATTCAACTATTTGATCAATTTGTAAGATATATTCAATGCAACTTTAATTAAATCAATGTATTTAAACTCTTGTTTTACCCCCTCTTTAAAACTTTATCGATTCAGAGAGTACATGTCATTGCATTTCAACGCTTGAAAAAACACAAGCTAATAGAACTAAATTTTATTCTATATATTGTATGCGTTTTTAATATGATAGAAAATAGCTTTCAAAAGCTTGACTCATATCATGAATCATTAGTTCTTGGTAATAAATATTTCTAGGAAGCTAAAGACGTTTAGCTGACATCATTATTCGTTTCAAGTAAAACTCACCAGTTTCTTTTTTCTTGAAACTCGTCATTTTTTAACAAAACAATATAAGAAAATTTTTTTTTGGATTAATGTATAATTAGACATACAAGCATATAAAATGTTTTACACGTTACTCGGTTTTATTTCTTAAATAAATTTAGGTCAGTTATCTTCTTAGTGGTATTGCACATGTGAAATATATATTTCTAAGAAATTACATTTATACTTCTTTACTTTTTTGTTATTGTTTTTAAGTATTTAGAATTAACGGACTACTTTTATTTTTATTACTGAAGACATTAATTAGTTTTTATTAATCTTAGAGTTCTTATTAATTTCTTTAGCTTTGGTCTTTATTTATTTATTTAGTGTTTATTAATTTAAGAAAACATCAGTTATTTTTGTTTTGACAAAAGCTTAAGTTTCACTTTTGATTACTTCTGACAATCTCAAAAACTTACGTAGCACTGTAAATTATCGTGCAATCCTTTTCCCTTGCTCAAATGACAGGATTGACATCTGAGTCAGCACCCTTCACTCCACATTCACCAATTCTATCATCTTGGCTACCTCGATCATAAAACCCTTAGTTTGACACGCCGTGTGAGATATATTTTGAGGATGTTCCACATTTAGGATTTTTAAAACGTTTTTATGTATTTCACTTGGTGTGTGTAACAGTGTGTCATCAAATTTTCAATCGTTAATTTAACCAACTTCCCATCAAGCTAGAGCTCTGAAATTTGAGAATCGTTCTTACTTGCCTAACAATTCAATATTTAGATATTTGAGACAAGTTTCAACAAATATAACAATAATTTTTTTAATAAACTTTGCCACCATATAAAATCGTTGGTTTTTATCTCGAATTATTTTTTATCGAAGAATATTTGATTAAAATTATAATTGATTTGTGTGTGCCATAAAAAATATTTTATTTCATTCTTAAGCCTTCTTTTTAGAAAATTGAAAATTCATTATATAGAAACGAGGAGATTTCCCTTTTTAGAGGAAAAATATTTTTTTAATACTTTTTTATCATTACAGAGCAACAGTTGATGGTTGATTATTGAATTATTTTAAGAATATATTGTTAACAACTCGCCGAATGCAACAATACATTAGTATTTCTTGCATCATCTCCCATAAAAATCATATTTAAATAATCTTAATACTTTTATCATAAACTACCTGATTTCTATAGTAACTGGCATGTACAGACTTAGTGACGAAAGCACATAAAACTAATAATAATACGAATACTGATGACATTATTTTTAAGACATTCTTTCCTAGATAATGAATCATTTTAAAAGTTTCTTAACACAAAATATTAATATTGCACACTAAATTCGTTTTAATAAACTTCTTTAATTTCCTAATCATCTAAGGACTCTTTAAATCTAATTATTAGAAAGTGGCACGTTTTTATATTTTTAAAAGGTTTATCAAAAGAAGTTATTCTCTAAAATAAATTGACGTCAAGTAATGAATATTAAAAAGTTTATTTCAATCGCTGAAAAATCTATGTTATGTTAATGCATTTTTTCAACGTACTATATAATTGTAAATAAAAATTTCCATAATATATTGAAGCTAAAATACAAAGATTAAAGATAATTGTTTTGTGACCTTTTATGATTTAAAAAAATCCAAATGTTAACGTTTAATGAGCATTCAGATCAAATTCAAAAATCTAGTTAGTCAAATTAGGTGGAAAAAAATAGATTATTTGATTAAAATATTCTAAAGCATCTGTGAGAATAAAAATATTTGAAGAGTATAAGAATAAGGACTTCTTAGAGGTATTAAAGAATCTTAGTATATTTATCTTAAGTAATGATTAGAAATAACCGAATTTTTAATATAATAATTGGTCTCGTTATAAAACCAAATTCAATCAGAGTTTCATCATTCCGGAAATTTTTCAATCAATTTAGTTTTTGCGTGTTATCAAGATAGCTAATTAGTTTTAAACTTCTCAGTTTTTAAATTCAATATTTTTGAGATAAAAATTTAAATTAGTTTTGGAATAAATATCCCTTGACGGTTTCACATTCTTTAAATGATTTTTTTTCTTTCTAGAAGCTTTTATTTTTAAAAAGTTTCTTCAGATGTAGTGAATGAATTTCAGAAGAAGAAAAAAAATTCTAAAAAAAGTAACTCAGAAACATTTCACGTACACACAAAAAAAAAGTCAAAGCTGTGAACCTGTTTCTTAAAAAGGAAATCCTACAAACATTACTTTACAGCGTGTAGAGATGCATTTACGTATGCTGAGAGGTCCATTTCCTTACATTTGCAAATCATAAAAGCACAGCATAAATCCAAATGGCAGCATTCAATCAATATTCATATAGAATTCGAAAGAAACATCTTTGAAGTGAGAAAAAGAAAATACAATGATTTTTGGGAATTTCTGTCGAATTCATCTATTTCTCTCTCCCATCTCCTGTGAGATTTACCTTATGCCAAGACGGAACGAATGTTATTGCTTTTGAGATTTTTTTTCGAAGTAGGGATGGGTAGAATAAATATTTCTCTACTACGCATGCTGAATCACGAAATCAAAACTAGTTCAAAATTTTTTTTTAGAGAACTGGGAAAGAATTATGATAAAATATCTCACAAAGCCCGTTCGTTTCAAAACACATTTTAACTATTTTCGAAACTGTACTACCCATTACAAATATTCAACATCAACCTATATAATGAAATAATTAAAATAATTCAATCCCCCTCCAAACTTTCACATCACGCTACCGGAAGAATTTGGGACCTCGACCGGATTTAAAGTGCAACATACCCTCTACAAATTATTCTTCCATGGCATCAGGACACGAACCCACGATTCAAAAGGATAAGCATTATTTTCTTGAGATGCTGAATTTAGAACTGTTGTCATTTGTAACGGAAGATTTTAAAAATTATCATAGCCTTGAGTTAGCAATTATAGACGATAATCTAATTCGTAAGCCCAGGAATGATAGAGTAAAAAGTTATTTTTCTTAAGGTTATGAGAAAATCACGTAAGACATGTAACTCGGAGGTAATATGGTATTGTACCATAAGCTGTAATAAATGTTATAAAGTCAAACAGAAAAAAGGTAACTTGAAATATGTTTTGCTAAATTTTTGATATTTTCACGAACAATTCATAAATTAAATCAGTTTTTTATATATAATTTTTAACATGCAATGTTGTCTGAGTAAACATTATTTTTTTACAGCATTTTACACAAAATTAATGTAAGAAAAACATATTTGACTATAATATAGCTAGCAGAGTGAATAGGTTATTAAAGGGAACATTTTCTAAATACTGCTAAAATGTTGAAAATGTTACTGCCTTTTATATCAATTATATATAATATATATTCTGTTATACGTCAGTAAGTGATTAATTGAAGATAAGAGTTTAAAGACGCGCAAAAATCACATATATATATATATATATTGTATTATTATTACTCTTAAGAGTTTAATGACGCATAAGAGTCATATATATACGAGTCATAGTCTATGCTGCGTGGAACAAGGTATCACTGTGATTTAGACGTTTGAAAAATAGAAAAAAGGTAAAACTAGGGGGAAAGAAGAAAGGTCGAAAATGGTGATGGATCGTTAAAGAATCCCTAGGGCACGTCACCCATTTTTACCATAGTGAGTGAACCCACTGGGAAAGGAAAGATCACTAAGGTTCCTCGGGGTCGTGATACCCGAACTTATCTGGAGAAGGTAAGCCCCTGAGTGATATTATATGTCAAAGTTGTTAATTTTACGTTATGTGGGCTCTGTGGCTGATTTATTTGTTGAAAATAGCTCCACAAGTGACTTTGTACGAGAAAAAAAATTGAAGAAGAACTTTGAAAACGCTTAAAATATTTTAAGGTAATAAAGTAAAAAAGAGTAATTATGCACACACATACATACATATATATATAAATGTAACTTAAGAAAATTCACAATAAAAAGGAACACATGTATAGAAAAAAAAGTGTATAATGTATATATTTTAAACGTAAACTCAGTTTTTCTTTAATTATTCTGATTCCTTTTTAAAATTTACATTAACTATCTCTTTCCTGATTTCGTGCGGCTGTAGTTGATAGGCGATCTTAATCGTGAGCTCATGGTTTGCATTATTTCTGTTGAGTCGTGGGTTCAAGTCCTGATGACATTAAAAGTCCATCTTGCAGCAACTTTGATGCATGTTAAATCTGTCGTGGTTTCAAAGTTTGGAGAGGGGATGCCAGGGCAGGCACCGACCTCATCACTTGACCGAGTTTCACAATACCGAGTAGCCTCTATGTTGGACAGTAACAAACAAACAATCACAAACAATATTTTCCAATTTTTCGTTTTTTTTTTTTCCCGCACTGGAACTGTTTACCTAAAATTATAATTTTGCTGGATACTCTTCACCAAATCAAAGCAAACTTCTATCAAATATAAATAAAATCGAAAATGTTCATTATAAAATTAAACTTTAAGTAGAAGCATTCATGATAACCCAGGCAAAACAGACAGAACACACTTCAATTTAGATTTTAGGCATTCGCCGTGTTTCGGCTTTTTACTACACAGTTCCACGCAAAAGTGTACAATTTTTTTTTCCTTGAGATTTTTTTTTTCTTGTGCTTCCACCTCTCTTCCCTTCCTAGAGCACTCCCAGAATGATCAATCTTCATTGGAACGCGAGACCTGTTCCACAAGTGGAGCCTACGCTTTTAGAGTCCCCCCCCCCTCTTCTTTTTTTTCCAACTACTCACTCTATCCCCTAGGGAGATTCGGGGTGGGGGCTGCTAGTAGAATCGTAGAAATCGTTTTGTGCCATCGCTTTGGAAGACACCTTTTTCCTACACGGGATGTAAAAAAGCAAATGAAAAAAAACAAAAAAGAAAACAAAAAAGGAACAAAAAGGTAAAACAAATAAGTGGAAAGGGAGGTGAGAGAAGGGTGTATGGAACATTATGTTTCGTTAGAGTGGAAAGTGTGCCTGAGAAACGAAACAAATAAAATGGAAGAAGAGTACTTGGAGAACTTTGATTTTCGAAGTGGTTGTTCCAACCACCCCGATATCGGCTGCACTGTAGGAATGGAGTGATCAGCGCCATATCCGGGTGTGGGAGTAGGGAAGGGGGGTGCCCTCTCTATCCATGGAGGAAATGACACGAGTTTCTTTTTTAACCCTTTACCTACTGGTGATATATATCATTTACATAAAGGAATCGATATGCATGGATCGGCTATTTTCTATTTTTATGTAGATTTAAAAGCCTATAATTCTGTTTTAATTTCAAATCTTCATAATGGATTGATATTAGTGGAATTCAGAAAATATGTGACAAACAAAAAATTCGGTACTTGTCCATTATAGCGGAGCCCGCCAAATTACGATTTCGGATGTAGACGGAAAATCGCCAAGCAGTATGATTTATGGCCATGTTTGGTTGTAAACTCCTAAGGTTGCAGTCCTAAAGAAACAGCACTTCATCATTTTAGTAAAATATCGCTTTCCTGTTAACGTTACTGATTTCGTATTTTTTTTAAATACCTATTTTGTTGCCTTTGAAAATGTCGTTAACAGTTTTCAGTTTACCAAACAGCGAAATGGATGCCGGTTTTACACATTTCACGGTGAACCTTAAGTACAGTTTTGTTGATCTGTCAACGGGAGTTCATTCGCAAAATGTTAAAAGAGTGTGGGGTTCCGCAAAATGACGTAGCAAGAAACGCCACAACTCGGCATCATCTAGAAACGTATCTGGTATAATTTATGTGGAAGAAATATGTAACGAAAAAAAAATGCTTTCTATAAAATAGTGAACGCAATTTCGGAAATATGGCCTTTTATGTAGATTGATGTTCTGAAAGTATGTAAATATTAATATTAAACATCTAAATTTTTATAGTACTTATTGGGATGAGATTTATCACTAAACATATAAAAGATTATTAAATAAAAATATTATTTAAAAAGTTTTATATTATTTATTGGTGTGTTATTTGTTTTCCTACGTTTCAATTTCGCACTCCGCTTACTTGGCGCTTTTAACTAGCTTGGCGACATTGGCGTATTCTTAATTTGGCGGGTGCCGCTTTAATAGACAAGTACCAAAAAATTCTTATAGTTTCATATCTGTTTGTGATGTAATAGAATAATAAAATATACATGACATAATGATGTATCTAGTTTTTTTTTTCTTTTCATGGAAAGTTAATCAATATTTTTGGGTAATTTAGAACTATTCTCGCTATTGGATGAATAACAAAAACTGATCACAAATTGAAGCGTATATGTTAAATCAGCGATTATATACATATTTAACTCTAGCACACCCCTTTTGGAACGTGAAAGAGTTCGTGCGCAGCACAGAAAGTAATAAACACCCACGCACAATACCCATAAAACAAGCATATGTATATAACTTACAAATATCCCATTCCGAAATACAGTCAACGGAAATGGCGACAAAAAAAATTGAAAACTGCTGATTTATGTAATGAATCACAAATTTAAAAGTTAGTAACATAATATTCTTCAAAAAGTATAAAATTCTTTGAGAATTCATGAGTGGACAAACGACAGATGACGAGAATTTAATATGAACTGGTATCTCACTTTTTAAGTTACCACACCATTAGAAAACTTTCAGTTCCATCTACGTGCAATAGTCTGCATTATTCGGTAAGACGAGTCTTTGTGGACACTAGTGGGCCGGAATAGTTAGTGATTATGGTCGTAAACTTCCGATCGGCATTGTTTCCGTCGAGTCAAGGATTCGAGCCCCGATGCTACTGAAAACCCACCATGTAATGGGGATGATGTACGTTGATTCTAGTTAAGATCCCAACTCTCCTGTCGGAATGGTTATGGAAGTTTCAAAGTATTAGTTAAGGGGTCGTTCTCTTCAGATGACCGATACTTGAGTTGTCCCGTCCCCTCTTAGGAGGATAGCTTTCTAACCCGTGACAGGAGAGGACGAATGTAAAGGTGATCAATATGTACTTGTTAAGAGTAATCGCTGCATTAAAGCGACATTAAAGTCCTTCCACAGAGTGGTTTGGAAGAGGACAGAGAGAGATACCAGCTGATGATCACGGTTTATGAATATCAGGTGATTACCAATTTTCTTCGTGTTACTCTGATGCATAAGTTTCCAGCCTTTTATATATATATATATATATATATATATAAACTACCCCTTTCTCGTAAAAAGAAAAAAATAATAAAAGTACTACAGCTCTTTTCTCGAGAAAAAAAATTATTCATCGGTCTTTTTATGGCGGACAAAACCTTCATGAAATCAAAAATGGTGTCATAAGTTTCCAGATTTTTAATAAATATTTGAAAATAATTCCATAAGCCAAAAAAAAAAAAAAAAAAAAAAAAAAAAAAAAATTGTAATTCAACAGCATTCCGTTTGTTCGTTTTTTCACTCTTTCGAATATAATTTAAAGTAATAATCCAGTTTTAAAAGAAGGAAGGAATCCCCGTAAGATTAACAAACGCTCGAAAATTCTTGGTGGCGTGTCGACAGAACCTTAATCTTGCCATGACCTACACACTTATAAATATCAGCTTTGTTAATCGATCCGAAACATGCATGCGCACACCGAGGTACTCTGCGGCGCTCTGCACATGCTGTGACTGTTTCATCTACAGGTGAAAAAGGAAGTGGAACATTACAATAATGTACCTACACCTTTTTTTTTAACTATAGGCT
This sequence comes from Nephila pilipes, assembly GCA_019974015.1. Lineage (NCBI taxonomy): Eukaryota > Metazoa > Arthropoda > Arachnida > Araneae > Nephilidae > Nephila > Nephila pilipes. The sequence goes on along the minus strand of BMAW01078114.1, from coordinate 15,484 downwards.
GATTTTGCTTAAAAGTCACTTATAACTATTTATTGAAACAAGAGTTGAAAATTTTTAGTATTAATCAAGTTTTCTATCGCGTACTGGCGAGTATTTCCCCTGGGGTAGCAGTTGGTCTTCAACGCCCCTTAAGTTAGCCTTAAACTAAAAACACCGCCTTAAATCTGTCCACAGACCCCGTTGAGAACCGCTGCACTAGTTCGAGTTACATTAAAATTTACAAATTTGCTCCGATAACTGATGATATTGAAGGATTCGAAATGTTTGAGCTCAGAATGTAAATTTTTAACACATAGCACCAAATTGTAAAAATAAAAAAAAAATCAAAATCAACTGTTAAAAGTACCAAATTTTGGCACAAATTAGAGCTTGTGACGTCATCATATTAACCGTCTCATCAGTTATCTTCAAGTTTACTCTAATCACAAGGTCTAAATTTCAACTTAAGTTCAAGTCTCCCGACAGACAAAGTATAATCAAAATAGCCATTTACCTTCTAAAATATAATTTTATTGAACCTCTACTACGAGGGGATGTCCTCAAACAGTTTAATGTCTATGTCAAAGAATATAAACAACTTCTGTAATCTATATTGTAGCCGCTGTAGCTTAGCAGTCATGGTCGCGGACTCGCTGCCGGCGGTTTTCATTGAGTCGGGGATTCGAGCCTTGATGCCACTAAAGACCCACAGTGTAGTCAGGGCTGGTGCACATTAATTTTGTCGATGCCCAAAGTCCTCCCGTTGTCATGGTATGGAAGTTCGGAGAGAGGTACTATCTCAGATGTTGTTCCCTTCACTTGACTGAGGTTCAAAATTACCAATTCCGTCGCCAATTGCCCTCGTGTTGCTTCTAGTGCGCCGTTTATAAACCCAAACCAAACAAAATCTTTAATCTATCAAGGAATTCGCTCATCGGGATACAATGCGAGTACGTCCTTCAAGTATCAGTTGTTCCGAAGACGTTGAGGCCTAATCTTATTAAATCAATTACAAAAGCCAGGAGATTTTCAAGCTCATCACGCTCACGCCGTTCCTACTATCGGAACGTTATTATTCTCTTCCATTCTCTGTCGCTTTCATACGACTTGATCGCGTCTATTCACTCCACTTCTAAAGTTTACTTAACTTGCATCTCGTTTCATTTGATTGGGAAGTAGCAGGGAACTCAAATGTCACGAAGAAGGACGCACTAGATGTTATCTAATATTTAGACGCATTTGTGACTGTTTTTTTTTTTCCTCATAAAATTTCGAAATCGAAATTATTTTCAATTTCAAAATTATTCAATATGATTGAAGATGAAATTTAACGTGTAATTTTTAACTTTATTTTAAGTTATCAGAATTATCGTGTCTAACCAACATAACATTTTAATTCGATACTGATCATGCAACGTAACTGCGCAAATATAATTAGAGCTTAATTAAATATTTTGTACTAATACATTGAATATCATTTTTAAGGCTTTTTAAGTCCTACTACAACCGACAATTATTTCCGTTCTATAATTTTTAAAGAAATAATACATAAAAAACAATTTCATAATGTACAACTGAATATTTCGTTTATCACAATGGAATGAAAATAATCATGAACAACGAAACAATCTTCATTTTTGATGCAATTAATTAATTCATAAAAGATCTGAGAATGGGTGAAAATCATTTCGTAATTGCATCGAATTTGATACTTTATGTGCAAGGTCAACTTAAACAAGTGTTTTATTGATCATTTTAAACATTACATGTCCTGCTGTAATTATCTTTAATCTTCCATAAATCTGTCATCGTTTTGTTTTTCATTTACATACATATATTCAGATTAAAAAAAATAGAGAGAGAGAGAGAAAAGTACCACAGACATAAAAAACTGATATAAAACATTAAAAGCCGTGTGAAAATTTAACACAATTCTAACCGAAGGTAGGGGGGGGGGGAAAGGTATGTACAATGGAGACAAATTAGGAATGAACTACGATTGCATAAAATATAAGAATGATAAATCGATTAACGGCATGTTCTGGCATAGATAATAACTCGTGCAATTCGAAGGTGATAAGAAAAAGCTATTGAATACTAAATATATTTAAATAATTCACAATAAGGTTTAACATAAAAAGCAGAGAAGCCTGCATGTATCTATGTAATACTTTAATTATACGTCTGAGTGAAGATTATAATGAAACTCTAAATAGTCCCTCCTGAATATCTGCAATTAATGTTTCAGTAACTGTACAAGAGAAACTGGGGGAAATGGTCTTACTGAATTTTTGTAACCAAATTATATAGATCATTTCCTTTAACGTTTTTTATTTATTTATTATTATTTTTTTTTAGTTTCAGTAACTGTGAATAAGAAACTGAGAAGTTAACGAAGTTTTTCTTGAACATATTAAATAATTTTATTCAATATATTTTTAAACAACTGTACACGAGAAATTAAAAAGTTATAGAATTTTTCAAGTTTGATTTAACATGTATTACTTAACGTGCATTTTTATCTTTCAATAACTGTGCACTCAACAATCTGAAAAGTTACCAAATTTTTTCAAATTTTCGATCGTTTTATCAAACTTTTATTTACTTATTAACATCCTCTAACATGTTGTATTGGGAAACTGGAGTCATCAAAAATGTTTAGGCATAAACATGGAGTCAGGTTCAAAAGATTGACATTATAATACATTATGGTTCTAATAATTACATTCAGTTTTCTTAAAGTATATTTACATTACTAAGGTATATTTAATTTAATATTTTATAGACTGCTTTTATTTTAATATCCGAAAAGAATATTGTTGATTACTTTAACAATTTATCGTTTGCTCCTATTTTATTACTTAATTTAGCAATTGATTTTTACTACGGAATCGTCTGTTTTTATTCTTTTCGTTGTTAATATTTCCAATGTTTTTGTACTTTGGAATGTTTTTGCTTGTTTTAAAAATGCATTAGGAATTTGATCAAGGTATTTTATTTTCTTGATTATAAATGTTTTTTAGCATGATACTCTGAAGTACACTTACTTTATGCTTATTAATATTCTTAGAATAATTCTACTTTTTTCAGAACTCAACTGGAAAAAAAGGGGGATAAAAACCTTTAGCATATGTTAAAATGAAATTAGCAAACCTAATTTAAACTTTTTATTTATTTATTTTATTTTATATTGTTATTATTAGGAATATGTTTGCTTTGAATTAATGTTACTAGCCATTAACTGGCAACCAAACCTAATATTTTGAAAAAGCTCTAGTGAAGAAACCCGAGGCACCCTAGTGATCTTTTTCTTTCCCATGGGGTTTACTGTCTTTGGTAAATGCGGGTGACGCACTCTCGGGATACCCTAGCGATCTTTCTCTATTTTCGACCCTCCTTCTTGTCAACCCCTTCTTATCTTTTTTCAACTTCACGTCTGGACCACAGTTTAATCTTGTTTGGCGCAGCATAGCCATATCTGGCTCTTGTGCCAATAAACTTTACATTCACTCACTGTAATGAAGAAAATTACAGCTGAAACAAAACCTCAATTTCTTAATTTTCTTAAGCACTGAGGAATTTGAAGTTTAGTTCAGAGAGGCAGACTTTTTGAGAACCGAACGATGTTGTATGAAAAAGACATCGAGGAAAGAAAAAAAGAACCAATTAAGAGTTTTAGCCTCTTTATGAGATCATGGTCCGATAAATTCACGGTTTCAAGAGATAAAAATCTCGTTCTCAATGAATTAACTCATAACTATCTCTTTTCGAATCCTTGTTCTGACATGTATTAGGGTTAAGGTAAGATGGTTTAGAAGCACCGATCTTGTATCATATAATAGAAGAATTGACTTTATATACGAAAGCATAATGGGGCAAACATTAATAAGGGAGGTTGTTTTTTTTGAGGCTGTATTCAAAAGTAACGTTTAAAAAAAATAGGAGTCAAAATTGGAACATTTTTTTCCAATAACACAGCGCCCAAGCATTAATTTTACGTTCTCCAGACTTCATTATCTTTTAAAGAACAGTATGTTTAATATTAGTAGTTTCAATTTAATTCATCCTCTTTTTTTTCCTAATATAAAATATGTTCCATGTTTCATATTCCACAATAAAATGCTAAATGCCCTTTCAACGCTACTTATTCACATAAAAATTGGCGTATTTTCGGAACGTACATAAATTTTAAGAATGCTGTATCATAAACAAATGTTTGTATTGCAACGTTGCGAACTTTTATGAAAACTGGAACAATATTCTGCCTGGACATGTGTTCGAAATTTCGTCCTTTGACAATGGACGAAGATAGCCTTAAACGATCTTTTCTGAAATACTACTTACTAAAATTACGTCAATGTTATTTTTCTATGCATCCTCCTTTAATTTCTACTCGTTTTTTCTGATGTATAGGAAACTTTTTTTCTTCCTAGTTCTGTATGTTAAGTAGAAATTGGACGTGTACACAGAACCAATTGTGCACAAATTCTATTTTTCCGATGGATAAAAATTTTTCTTAACCTAACACTCCTTTGAGTGGTCCAAATAACTGTTAATCTGAAACTGTGCCAAGTCCTGGTTGTAAGGAGAATGTTTGAGAGCTGTCCAATGAAGCTCCTTTCTTGCATTATCCTGGAAAAGGAGAATGTCGCAAAGCGCAATGGAGTGTCTTTTAGACTAATTTGCTGTTTTGACCTTTTCGGTGGATGATGATTTCTACGACTCCGGGGGGGGGGGGGGGGTTCGAAACCTGAAGAAAGGGAGGTAGTGGGTTCTTTTTGCTGCTCTTTTACCAGCAATGTTAAAAGAGATATCTCTCTCGAGCTAGTTATTAAGGTGTTTTAACTTCTAGCGTTGTTGTTGGAGAGCCTCTGCATACACCCCCTTCAGAATCATCGTGATGATATGAAGAGGAACTTTCCAACTGCAGAGGTCCCTTTGTAAAGGTCATTTTTCCAGGCATTATTGAAATTCCCCTCCCTATTGTATTGAGTTTTGCATGTAACAGTTTCCATATGGCGTCATGGGCTATCCCTAGTTGAGTGGTGGGTCTCGTCGGCACTTGCGCCGTAGCCGGAATATCATTAGTTGTGATTAATGTGTGGTTGTCTAAGGTTTACTGAGGCAAGCATTTTATGTCGGGGGCACATGCAATCAGTAGTTCTACGCTGTGCTGCCATTTATTGTTCAAGTCCTGGATCATCACTTCGGTGAGTAGATGTTTTCAACTCCGTGGAGATGAAGGATAGTTGATCTTGGTTGCCGCCAGCGTTTTGGACCTTGGCTCATCGGGTTCGAAGAACACCGACTGCTTTTTGCTGCGCTCTTAACCAACTAGACTAAAAGAGACGTCTCAATCGAGCTAGTTATTAAGGTGTTTTAACCTCTTGATTTGTGTTGATGAGAGTCGCAGTAAGATGTTAGCTTCAGACACCATGAATAGTAATTGTATGAATTAGGCGACCCAGTGGAAATCAATGTGAACCAAAAATCAACCTAAACGAAGCGTATAATGGGTGTAAAAAGCCGAATTACTCATAATATTTATTTACTTATTTTATTGTTAGGTTTTAGTGATTGGATATGAAAATAATTAATCTCGGATCAAAAATGTATTAATTTGAAAGTGGTTTTTACATTTACGTTAAAGGGTTAATATAATTTAATTAAAATATACCCAGACCTAAGAAGTCCATTCAGATGGTACCCATTTCCGTTTCTGTAGCCTTTAGGCTTGGAGTGCTAGCTGCTAGCTTGAATTCGATTTGCAAAAGAGTAAAGTTCTTGAAGGTATGAATCCGTCAAACAGAAAATTAAATTTGATTTTTTTAAGTGGTAGATTTTTGCATTTCGAAAGTGGGTTGAGTGGAAAGTTTGCTAAAGAATATATTTTGTTTACTAGATTCTCTGGATTAAGAGTGTTATTTCTGTCCCTATTTTGAAATGCAATCAAAATTTTAAAACAAGCACAGAATTATTTTCAACTTGTGAATACTTTGATCTTGTTTTAATACAAATGAGAAGAACTTTTATTTTGCACGCATCAATTTTTTTTTTTTTACCTTAAACATAATGCATCGGTCCTACAGAGCTCCCGAATGTCTCAGAATGCCAAATACTTATTGGATGCATTCAGTCCTTGATGTCATAAACAGTTATTCTATCAAATATTTTCATTTAAAATTTTTATTCTCTTAATAAGATCTAAAAAAAAAAAAGGCTGGTCTTGAAATTCTAATTTTTTTAGTACATGAGATGGTTAATATCGGCACAATAACCAAGTTACGCAATAAAAGACCTTGTTCATATGCTTATTTCACAAAAATAAGAAAAAAGAAATTAAATACAGTTAGTAAATACCACTGTGAATTGTTAATGTAAACATTTTGCTCTTTTCAATCAGAGAAATTAAAAATCATCGAAAAAAGAAATGTTCCAAATTAATATTTGTTCTTTATTGTTTTTTTTATTTATTCTTTTACTTATATTTACAGAATTGAAATCTCATTGAATCACACACAAAATGACTGCACTGTGCTGATGTAAAATACTTTACCAGATCGTTTATGTAAATATTCGAACAGATTTCTTATGTTGTTTAACAGAGACATTGTGAGCTAATTGTATCTGTTTATTATTTTTTTTATCAATTTTGTAATTAATCTATTTAATAAATCAAAACACATAAGAAAATTTAATTTCACTGAAAGGTTTTTACATTAATGTCGATTTCTTATGTTATTTACATGCATGTGTTTGAATACAAAACGGGCTTTAAAGCTTTTGTCTTTCTGTGCACTGAAACTCTGAGACCCTCGATCCTTCGAACCAAATGGTTCCATTAAGCCAAAATGTTACAAGCAAGTGATGGTGTATTAACGTCACACTGAGAAGCAAATAAGCAACACGAGGGCTATTGGAGATAGATTTCGTCATTTTGAACTTCGGTCAAGTGTGACGAAGACAACATTTGAGAGCTCTGGTATCTCCCTCTCCAAACTTCTACACTAAACCAATGGAAGAACTAGGGGTTTTGACCAGATTTAAAGTGTATCAGCCCTCTGCACGGCGGGTCTTTAGCAGCAACAGGGCTCGAACCCCGCGACTCGAAGAAAACAATGCTGGCCGTGAGGCCCCGACCATGACTACTAAGCTACCGTGACCGCATAGTTATAAGCGAAATGAAAATGTCTAATGCGCACGGTCTACCGTTATTTGACACAGCGGATCTTTAATAGGACCAGAAAAGGAATTGGTGATCATCTTCAATAACAATTGTATTGAAATTTTCGTTCATATACATTAGACCTTGAACTGCAGGTTTCTTGAGCCGCGGATGGGACCTCAAACGGGGTAGCAAAGTGACGAAGTGTTAGTTTCGAAAATTTAATTTTGAAACATAAATTTAAGAGATATCAGTTGCGATCTATCATTATCTTCAAGTTAATATACTACAGTTTCTATGGAACGCAATTATAAAATTTTATTACTGGCTTTACATGCAGCAATATCAAATATTGTACCAAGATTTAATTTTTTGTGTAGGAAAAAATGAGCACATTCGTCTTATTAAAATGTGATCAACTTCCACTAATTTTTGTATTCTTGGAATAAACTCTTGATCTAATTCCTTTCATTTATGTGTGTGTGCGTATTATTTCAACTGTACAATTTGTTCAAAGATGCTTCAACGATTGGTTACAGTAATTTTTAATACAAAATGTAAATTTGAACCCTTAAGAATATCTGTTACTAATAAAAATTATCAGCACTTCATTTTAATACGATAAAAGAATTTTTATCTAAAATTAATTTTAGTTACTATTTAAGTTTATTTATTTAATTTTTAAATTAAATTAGAAATTATACTACATAATTTTTTTCCCGTATGCTTATTTTGGAGAAGGGAATTTTTCCATGGTCGTTTGGAATTTTCAAGCGTGGGTAAGATGTAACAAAATAAAGAAGTTTAAGAGCTATTGCAATCAAAATTTCCAAAGTATTATTTGTTCTGAGTTAAGACTTTTGATAACCTTACGATTTCGCCTAAAGTCAACCTTATATTTTATACATATGCATGGACCTCTTTAGAGAGATACCCTTTTTAATACCCTAATCGAAAACAAAGTGTGTTCGAAATTTTCGCGGAGAGGTTTAAATATATTCTTCAAAATACAGTTTAAAAGTGGTATTTGAAAACTGTTGAAAGAATGAATCTGTTACGGTTAATTGTTAATAAGAAAAACTTTTTAGAAAATTTTAGTCAATTTTTTATTGTGCCGATTTGATCTTCAGAACCACTTTTGTTCGATTCGTTGAATTTTGAATAATACTTTTTCGAACCTGCATGCCAAACTTGCGGTTATTGGGCCACTCGGGGCCCACAAAATGTATGTCCGGCCCAGTCAACATAGCGACATGTAACAAAAATTTTACTAAAATATCGTAGCTAAAGATATTGACTGCCACGATATTTTGCAAGATTTTGGTCCAAAAAAACCAATTAAATTTAATCGAACATTGTTATAAGTTCTAATTATTTGTTCGTTTGTTAATAATTTTTCTGTTCATGTAAGCCAACTTTATTTTTCATTCTCCCTCCAGAAGTTATCTATTCATATATATATATACCGAATTTAATCATAGATATACGAATGTGACAAGTAAGCTAAGAGAGAATTAGTGGGCGGCGTCCTAGTCAAGAACGCAAACTAAGTTATCTCATAGTTAGCAGTCAATATATTAATTTATAAAACTTCTAATTATATGTAAATGTTGATAACGAACCACAATCATTCACTACTGAACTCTTACTTGTCGTGTTGAATGGACCAAAAAAATTCAGCGAAAATTGATGCTGAAACCTTATTTGCTTAGAAGTAATAACAATATAAAATGTAATTTTAGTTTATTTTTATTAACTGAAGTATGACTTTAAAGTCTTCTGAGTTATTAATATTTATATCATAATAAAATCGAAAATATATTTCCTATGATTAAGGATTCGTTTTTTCTGAGATGATTTCAATATTTATACCATTGAAATGATCTCATCCTGAGAGACGACTTTTTTTCTGACTTTGAAGATTAAGATCTTGCAAAATAGTAACATAATAAACAAACATCGTCATCGTATTTCTTAGAAATAGACTAGAATTCAACCTGTGCTCAAATCTCCATCCAAAAGATATCAGTCCGCTATTCCAGCAGTTTTGATTTAGCGGAGAAAGAACAAAGAAAGAAAACAATAAAATAAATTTTAAAATAATTTGACCGAGTAAATTAACAAAATAAATCTTAAAATATTTAGAAAGTCCATACCTTAGAAAAATAAGTATACATTAAATTTTTCTTACTCAAATTTTTTCTGAAACACATAACATGTTATTTATAATAGAAAGAAAATGTTTTTTTTTCGTTTTCATCGTCAAGAGCTTATTTTCCATCAGAACAAATATCACTAAGGAAAATAGTTGTCTATGTATGTGTGTGAAGGAGGGAGGTAATAGGAGCTGCAAACATGTATTAAAACAACATGAAACTTGAAAAGGTGTTTGAGGTAGTTAAGCCCCTTGCCTCTGAGGGAAATATATATTCACCACTCTCTAAATTTTTACATTTCTTAGAGGACTTGGAATTTTAAATGAGCTTAAAGAGTAATTCTCACTGTTACGGGTAATGATAGAATATGGTATCAAACTCGGAAAGCTCACGACATTGTCTCTGATTTGCTTCCGAGACATTAACACACACAGACACACACACACACACACACATATATATATATATATATATATATATATATATAATCCGAATTTGGAATAAACCCCCGACTATAGAGGGCACTGCCTCTGCTAGTGAAGGAAACAGGTTCTCGAAAGTGAGACGAAGGGAGTCGTCAGAACAAAAAAGATAATCAGTGATTTTTAGATGATGCAGATGTTGGAGACGTTTACTTTTGTAAAAAAGTTTTGAAATGTTGATGTGAAACGTCATGTTAAATGTGTGTAACTGTTCAAGATTTGATTTTTAAATTAGAATAATTAGTAACATAGACCCCCCCATATATATATATATATATATATATATATATATATATATATATATATATATATATATATAACATGTCAATTGAAAAGTCGCCGGCCTGACACATAGATGGCGCTACTAGAATTAAATCCATATATTTTTTTAGTTAGCCCTAGCCCTCAAAAGATGCGTGTATAAATTTGACAGCTGTCGCATCATTATTTTGTGAATTATAGCAGTTTGAGTTAAGCAACTTTTGTTATTGTGAAAAAAATGGATAAAAAAATAATTTCGCGTGTTGATAAGATATTGCTTTTTGAAGGGAAAAAATACAGTTGAAGCAAAAACTTGGCTTGATGCCGAGTTTCCGGACACTGCCCGAGGAAAATCAACCATCAAGGATTGGTATGCTAAGTTTAGACGTGGTGAAATGAACACCGAAGACGGTGAACGCCCAAAAGAGGTTGTTACCGACGAAAACGTTAAGAAAATCCACAAAATGATTTTGAATGTCCATAAACTGAAATTGAATGAAATAGCAGACACTCTAAAGATATCAACTGAACGTGTACATCATATCATTCACGAATATTTGGGTATGAGAAAGCTCTGTGCAAAGTGGGTGCCGCGCGAGCTCACTTTTGACCCTAAACAACGACGAGATGATGATTCGGAACAGTGTTTGAAGGTGATCAAGCGTAATAAAGCCGAGTTTTTGCGTCCATATGTGACAATGGATGAAACATGGCTCCATCATTTCACTCCGAAGTCCAATCGACAGTCATCCGAGTGGACTGCACACGATGAACCCGCTCCAAAGTGTGGGAAAACGCAACAGTCGGCTGGGAAGTTTATGGCGTCTGTATTTTGAGATGTGCACGGAATAATTTTCATTGACTACCTTGAAAAAGGAAGGACCATCAACAGCGACTATTACATAGCGTTATTGGACCGTTTGAAGGACGAAATCGCCGAAAAACGACCGCATTTGAAGAAAAAGAAAGTGCTGCTTCACCAAGACAATGCACCGTGTCACAAGTCAGTGGAAACGATGGCAAAAATCCACGAATTGGGCTTCGAATTGCTTCCTCATCCACCGTATTCTCCAGATCTGGCCCCCAGCGACTATTTCCAGAATTTTCGAATTTTCGAAGAAATTTTCGTCGAATGAAGAGGTGATCGCTGAAACTGAGGTCTATTTTGAAGCAAAGGACAAATCGTACTACAAAAATGGTATCGAAAAGTTGGAGGGTCGCTAAATCAGTGTATCACCCTTGAAGGGAATTATGTTGAATGAAAAAAAACTAATTTTGACAAAAAAAAAAATGTGTTTTACTATGATAGGCCGGGGACTTTTCAATTGACTTGTTATAGATGGTACTGCCTCTGGTAGCGAAGGAAACAGGCTCTCAAAAGTGAAACGTGGGGAGTTGTCCAAAACAAAAAAAGATAATCTATGATTTTTAGATGATGCAGATGTTGGAGACGTTTACTTTTGTAAAAATGTTTTGAAATGTTAATGTGAAATGTGTGTAACTGTTCAAGATTTGATTTTTTAATTAGAATAATTAGTAACATAGACCCCTCCATATATATATATATATAATTATTAATTAGATAATTTTTGATTATTCAAAATCATATGAAAATGCCGATTAAGGGGCATTACACTTTCAAATCACAATACTTTTGGTCAAGGTATCATTTTTTTTAATTTTGTTTTTATATTAAAATTCAATCTTTTATCTTTAAAAATCCGTTTGAAATTTGTTTCTATCTTATTTAGAAGTTGAGTTACAACTGCTTGAATAGTAATAGATCATGAATTTCTCTGACAGGAAAGGTTCTAAAAACGGAAAAATGTTTCATTAATGCAAAACACAATATCACAAAATGTTTATGCTTCAATCTCCCGGAAATTTTATAGGCATTTTTTTTTCAAATACATATACGTAGAACAGAATATTCTTAAGATTTCATAGTGTGTAGAATTTTTTTTTATATTACCACAGAAATTTATTTTAGAAAACATTTTATAGAAATACCCAAATAAATAATCAATAAATAGCAAAAAAAAAATTATGTTTACTTTTAATTACTAAATTTTACTCGCAAAGCTTACGCTAAAATACTCCTGAAATCATATTTGTTTCCAAAGGGGAATCATATCGTTTTAATTTTTAATAAAAAATGATCAAGACAGAAACTTAATTTTTTTTTTATAATTCTTCAGATTTCACTATATAGTCAACATTCAGAGTTAAACATTTTTTTTTCAGATTTTTTGACATTTTGAAGGTCATCATTGCAAATTCGGAGCATATTGAGCTCTATCTTCTCCAAACTACGGATTATTTCAATCTACCACTTCCAGAAACCAAATAAATTAACATCAATGGCTATAATTTACATTATTGCATATAAGGACGAATTAATTTGCAGAATAAATTTTATCCAGATATCTTGATTAATTCTGAGTAATAATCAAAACTTTACGATAATCCTTTGTGTATATCTTAGATAAACTCATTTGCTCATATCTCAGCAATTTACTTTTTTCTTGTTGTGTCTGTCTCTGAAAGGCTAAATGTCAGTTTTTTAAAAGCAGGTGGTCTGGTTTATTTTTCGTTATTTTTATTTTTTTGCTGTTTTTTTATGATTTGTTTTTGTAATTTGTCTCAAAGCTTGTGCAACAATTACTTTAAAATGTTTGTCACAGAGATCGTTGACAGGTTGTCAAAAGGAATTTTCTAAATTCTTTATAATTCCTTTAAGGTAGCTGAGATACTTATTGCTTCAAATTTTGCATTTTTTTTTTCTGATACAAAAAAGAGGGTACATCGTTGTTTCCATATATGAATTAGTTATAAAAATATAACGCATAGAACGTTCGAAAATTGAATTTTAAAACTGTTAACACAGGTGTATTACACCATCGAGAAAATGTTTGTATTTGGTTTTTCTGACAACGGCCCTTTTTTTTAAGGATACTGGTACACTTTTTTCAAAATCTACTTTATTCTTAGGACTGATATTAAGCATATTATAAAATGAAATTATTTCCTATTTAATGAACATAAATTTTTATGCAATAAACACTCAAATTTAAAGTATTGAACAATATTCGTATAAAAAAAATTAAGAGATTATCATAAATTTAATTTCTTTAAAATTCTATTAATTTCAGTTTTTGAAATTATAATTAGGTTCACTTTGTAGAATATTGTGCTTATGTGTGATCAGCACAATATTCTTCAAAGTGAACTGAAGTCTTAAGTGCAAAAAATTTTTGAAAGATGTACACCCCTTATTAACATAAATACAAGTATGGATTACTAATTTCTTATGCATAAGTATTTATGTTTATAAATGCAATTTCCATTGCATACAAAATGAATACACAAATATACATTCATCTTAATGTTAATTTATGACTTTCATTGCTTCTAATGTAAAAAAGAGTGGATTATTTAAACTTGGCCAAAAATAAGTTCATTTTTTCCTTTCCATCGATGTCTTAAAGCCATACCATATACTTTTAGTAGCCAATTGGCGCATTTTGGATTATTTATTTATTTTGTGACGAAAACTTATAATAAAACTTTTCACATTAAGTCATCTCCACAACTTTACTGCGACCACCGATTTTAACAATGGAATAGACTGCAAAGTATCAGGGTAACTATTTTCAAGAAACGAAACTAAAACATCAAACACATTAAAATAGTTTTTTTAAATTTTAAATATATCCAAATATATAAAACCTAATTGTCTTGATATAAATTTCAAGTTCCAAAGTAAAATTTTTAATGTTTCAAAGAGGAAGTATTAATGTTATTCTAAATTTTTATTTTATGATCAAATAGGAAACTTATAAAAATTATGTACATCCTTTAATTTTTTTATAAGTATCTGCTTTCAATTGCAGAAAATAGAAACTTATCGTTCCCGGATTAAATTTTAAAATTATTTAAATAAAAAAATTTATGATTGTAAAAAGAATTACGAATCATTAATTTACGACAATATAACAACAGTCACTCTCAGAAAAAACTCAAGTTATAAACTTCGTATTATTTTATATAAAAAAAAAATTGTTATTTTGACCAGTTTCTCAAATTAGTGTTGGTTTTTCAGCTTCATTATTCGTTAAAATCAACAATAAGAAATTAGGTAATTACTTGAAATGTTGAATCTGCTGCTATATTGTTAAAATTTTATTTTAACCATGCTTAACAGAAAAATGATTATCAAATTCTTGTTAGATTTGTTTATACTTTGGGATAGAATAAAAATGAGAATGTTGGATCGACTTAAGAATAAGTGTTCTATTTTGAAAACAAGTTATCAATTCTTCTTCCTTTGCTTAAACCAAAGAATGGTACAAAGAAATTTCTGTATAAGATGCACCATCAAATAGTGCAATTCGTAAATTTAATAAACATATCCACAAAAACTCATAAAACCTCTGTTACCGAATAAAAAAGACAAACATAAAATACATAAAAATACAAATATTAAATACTACGCAGAAGCAGTTTAAAATCATAATAAAACTAAAGTTATATCTTAAAAATTTAATCTTTACCAAAGGAAATAATTAAATAAACAATAACATTAAGGACAGTTTGATAGCAACTTTGAAAGAATAATTAAAAATCATGAGTAATAAAAGAAAAATTATAGTAAAAAGAAATATAATAACTAAAACTACATAAAATATGCTACTTTGTATTGATAGCCTATATTATTCCCTTGAAGCAAAATGAATTACAAAAAGTTCTATGCAAAGTTTTGCAAAGAACAGATTTAGCCATCCAAAGTGCCCCTTTTTTATATAATTATTATTAAATTACTCAATTATATATAAGAATTGAAGTAAACGATGAAATATTGAGAAATGGACGATAGTAAAGTTTTCAGACATCAAAATTAGGAAAGGATAAATTATATTAAATTCAATATAGTTAAGTTTAAATGTAATTAAAATTAAAGCAAACGAGAAATTATTAAATTGAATAATATAACAGCTACATGTAATTAAAGTTAAACCAAAAGATAAAAAACTAAATTGAATATATTTAAATTAAATATAATTAAAATGAAAGCAAATGATAAATTATTAAACTGAATATATTTAAGCTAAATATAATTAAAATTGAAGCAAACGATAAAAAAATTAAATTCTATGCTAAATTTTGCAAAGAACAGATTTATTATTACTCATTAAATATTAGAATTAAAGTAAACGATGAAATATCGAGAAATGGATAATAGTAAACTTTTCCGATATTAAAATTAAAGTAAACTATAAGTTATTAAATTGAATATTATACCAGCTACATGTAATAAAAATTAAAATAAACGATAAATTCTTAAATTTAATATATTTAAGCTAAAGGTAATTAAAACTGAAGCAAAGATTAAAAATTGAAAAGTGATCTGATACGGCAAAAGTGATCTAGCACGCGAAAAG
>BMAW01078111.1:768338-797486 GCA_019974015.1 Nephila pilipes | reverse complement strand
ATACATACATACATACATACATACATACATACATACATACATTTTATCTATACATACATACATATATACATACATATATTTTATCTATTCATACATACATATATACATACATAAATTTTATCTTTACATACCTATCTATCTACATACATACATACATTTTATCTATACATACATATATACATACATATATTTTACCTATACATACATATATACATACATATATTTTATCTATACATACATACATTTATATATATATATATATATATATATATGTGTGTGTGTGTGTGTGTGTGTGTGTATAAGTTCGAAAGAAATTTATCATAAAGAAAAATTCTGAAAGCATTAAAACTGATTCGCCTCTATTAATTGTAATTGGACTACATAACCATAAAATTATTCTAATAGAAAAATAGCTAATACCATTAGTTTTATTGAATATTTAAAGTAGAGTTTTTGTTTGTAGGTGTATATTTTAACTCATAGTTTCTCTCACCATGAATAAATATATTTTTTAAAAATACATTTTCGTTTGGTTCCTGAGGGCTTATGTGGCACTAAGTCGTCGTGGGATATATTGTGCTAAAAACACGATAAAAAGTTTTTATTAAATTAAAAAAATATAGTTTAAAAAATTCTAGCAATAGATAATGTAAAGAATAAAGAGCATTGTCGCTTAAAAAGTTATAGTTAATTGTACATCTTAAAGATGCAATTTTTTTCTTGAAGTTCTTATTGGACAGATTAAAAATTCTCATAAATATTTAATTTTTGGAATATGTTGCTTGATTAACTAATTTAACTTATACATAATTAAGAATCCAAACAGAAATGAAATTTATTAATTTATTTATAATTGTACGATAAATGTAAGGCGTCTATATGTTATCGAGACATAAAAATTCATTTTTTCTTCATTATATCACTTTTATTTCGGCAGATTTTATAACCTATAAAGTTTGGCGTTGAATCATTGAATTACTTTTACTACATATAGTTATTTTATTTATTCATTTAAATATTATTTTTATTTCATACAAAATATTTGCATATCCTTAAAACTTAATGTATTCATTTCATACATTTCTGCTAAACACCATAGGTTTATTATTAATTTTTCGTTATGGAATACATCCCATGCCAAATTTAACATTATATTTTAATTTAATTACATACTAAAAGTTAGAAACTTGTTCTAACTTATTCACATTGCTGTATTTTATTTAATATAACCTTAATAAAATTTATTATTATGAAAGTAATAATAATTAATTATAATATTAACATTGCAGAACTTAATTAACAATATTATTCCAGTATTTATGTTTTTTAAAATATTTACGATAACGCCAAGTATTCCCACTAGTTCCCAATATGTTGCGAAACATATGCTTTGTTTCGTAATAACAGTAAGTAAAATATCAGATTTTTTTACAAAAATCTATTTTTAAAAATTTACTTATGTTTATTAATCAAGCAAAGTGTTTTACTGAATACATTTATTTCTTTTAATTTATATTACTTTAAGTGAAGAATTTATTTATTAAAAAAATTGAACTTTTTTTACGTGCTCATATTCATGGCATTGCTTAAGAACCACGAATTAAGGACCACGAATTTTAAATTATTAATGATCTTATTTAAACGAAATAAACTGAATGATTTTTTATTCTCTGCATTTAAATGCCAAACTAAATTTCTTATCGGTGGCTAAAATGTGAATTATTTAAATTGTCAAATATGAACTGAGAGGTGATTAAATAAGATATATTTTGATAAATCCACAAAAATAGAAATCACTTAAAAATAAGTTTGTCCATTTTAAAGTTGCCTCTCTATGAATATTATATATTTTTAACTGAATCTGCTATGGACATTTTGTTTTGATATCTTAAGACTATAACAATTTATATGAAGTAAACGTAGTTAGACGAAAAATACACTAATCTTATAGTAATTCGATCTCAAAAGCAAAATGCTTTGCTAAACTCTTGTAATCCATTATCTTCATATCCTCTTAATGCATAAACTGTCATCTCCTGACTTCAATGCATCAAACGTTATACATCAGCAGGTGAAAATGCAATAAGTTAGTTGCAATTATAATCTCCGATTCTTAGAAGTTTCTGGGCACGCAATTTGGAATTATTCAGCGTAATTGCAATAAGGTCCTGAAATGATGTTTGAATGCGCTGAAATGTTTGAAATGGAATGTGTATTTAAATTCAACACCAACACTCATTAGTGGCGTCGAGGAGTAATTATTGTCTTTTACGATCAGTTAAAGAACATTAGTTTGAAGCACATATAAATGTGTTATAGTGGAATTTTATCTTTTGTCTTAAAACTGTGTGTAATTATACTTGAAATGCAAGAGCGAAAGGAAAATTTTCGGATTCATATCAGGCAGATTTGGAATATGGAACTAAATCATCCATTAAACTTAGAGAATAAGAATGTTTGTTTAAACTAAATGTTAAGAAAAGTGAATTGTGTAAGTAATTAAAAATAATCATGGCTTACGGGCAGATAGAAAGATTCGTCATAATATCCTTTTCTTATATGATGTAACTTTAGTGAGAATGTGACTATATTTTGAGATTCATAAGTTCATAAATGTTTCCTGGATCTAGATATAAATGTAATTAACTAGACGTACTTTAGTGATATATATATTATATCGAATGCTTTATTAATATACGTATAGAAAGAGAAATGCACGTACACACACATATATGTATACAAGGTATAACAATAAAATTCTATGAGTGACGTCATAAATTGTGTACACCCAGTAGTGGGAAAACGATAAAACGGAGAAACGATACCCTGAAATCTGTTTCAAAATATATAAGCATGTCATAGACATATTTCAGTGATATGTATATTCCGCGAAATGTTTTATTCATATACTTATAGAAAGAACAACGCATACACACATACAAGTACATATACATTGTATGACAAAACGAGTAAAACTCATCAGAAGCTGAGCATGCGCTGTAATTGAGAAACGATAAAAAGGTATTCCGAAACCCGCATCAAAATATATTTGCGTGTCAAAGAAATACATATTGATCAGATTAATAACACTCCGATGAGAAATAGTGAAACAATAGAGACGAGTATATAAAAAAAATTGAATAATGAATTAATTTAAAATTCTCTTCCTGGCTTGCTAAATCTACTATAAAACGTATGACATGACATTCTGAAACACTTACAGAGAAGAAGCCTATCCTAAAAGTGTGTTTATGAATTTATTAAAGGATTTCTTGGTGGACGAGATTCAATTGAAGACACAATCAAGATGGAATATAATATATATTGCATCTAATTTATTCTTACTGCATTATATTTGATTACTAGAGCTTGATTCATTAAGAATTTATTCAACAAATTTACAAGGAAGTCTTATTGTGTTTATTGTAAAAACTTCATCGTTTAAGTCCAGAATATGCTAGGTAGCCTAATGGTCTTGGTCGAGGACTCGCGGCCGGGGGCTTTTGTCGAGTCGTGGGTTCGTGCCTTAATGCCACTAAAGACTGCCGTATAGTCGGGACTGGGGCACTTTAATTCTCTCGAGGCTCAAAATTCTCCCGTTGACCTGGTGTGGAAATTCTTATTTAATTTTAATATAGTTGTAATTTAACAGTTTTACTAGTATTAATTTTAATTTTTGCTTTAATTAGCTTTTTATGTAAGTAATTTATAATTATGAACATTTCACAATTATGTTTATTTAATAATATGTCAATGTGTTTGAATAATTACATAATTACTTAGATTTGTATATATATATATATGTGTGTGTCCGTATGTATGTAATAAATAAGTTATAAATGAATTTATATATATGAGCAAGTAAAACTTAATTATTGTACACCTACAAACCTATTAAAAAGACAAAGGAATTAAAAAATAAATAAATAAAGCAATTTAAAATGTTGATTTGAAATGTGCAGTTAAACATAATATAAATCCCATCCATCCGACTCAGTAAACGTTTTTTTTTATAAAATAGACTGAAAAAAAGTTGCGAATCCATCATAAATCACATACATAAAGAGGAGTAATTATATCATAATTCTAGATTAAATAATTCTTTAATTATAACTAAAACGATTTACTTTGAGAACATTGACAATTTCAAAAAATTAACAAAAATATAAAATCGTCAATTAATAAGATTATTCTGAATTATTATAAAAATTTAATCAACCATTCATCACAATCTACTTTAAAAACAATGTTTAATTACTTATCCAGATACCAATAGAGGATATATAATATTTAATAAATTCCATGCCCAGTAATACAAAAAAAAATCTAGCTACAACTTTAAAGAAGGCATTTTTGAGGGAATTAATTAAAATTTATCTTTAACAGTATAACTTTGAAAATCCTACTAAATAATTTATTCTATCACGAATATTTGTTTCCAAATATTTATTTTGTTAATTGAGCAAATCATTCAACTAAAATATGCAAACAAAAAGAAAGGAAGAAATTTCGCTATTTATTTACATTACAGATACAGCTGAGTTTTTAGTGTTATGAAAAAGTTTTCAAGCTGCTATTCAAATTGCTGTAAGCGAATTAATGCCTTTCTGCTCTGTATAAGCTCATCTTGAGAGAAAACCTATAAGTCCGTTTGTTATATTCTTCATAAAAGACAGGAAATAACAACAACTTTGAAAAGTACCATCTTATATGTCATTTCTTACAATTGAATAATGGTTTTTATTTTTCTGCAGTCTAGTAGATGACGCCACAGTCAACTAATTGCTTTTAATTGCAGATCCTCGATTAATTGATTGATTTTATTACCAGAAGTAACTCGAGCAAGAAGCAACCAGCCAGAAGCAACTCGAGAGCTACTGGTGACAGGCCTCGTAATTTTGAACCTCGGTCAAATGACGAGGGCGACTTCTGAACTGGCATCTACCTCTCATAACACCACCCCACGCCAATGAAAAGTTTGGTAGATGCAGATGACGTCGTTTAGAGTAGTTAATTCAAATCAATAATTGATTTTTCAAAATACAGTTTGATAAATTAATGTTACCTTTTCGGTAAATGTAATTAATTTTTTGTTTGTTTGAAAGAAATCGTTTGCCGCGTTTTCTGCTTCCGAAACTGTTTTTCGAAAAATAAAAATGAGCTTTCAGAGTGAAATTATGTATAAGTGTAACATTCGTATCTTCAATACAACAAAGTTTTATCTATATTGGTGACAATTTTATTAATTCCAGAAAAACAGTATTCCCGTGGAAAACATGAAAATTAATAAGCCTCTTTTTACCTGTGATAAAATAAACTAATACTGTTGCAATTTTTAAAACGTGACCATAAAGATTTATTGAAGATTAACTGTCATCTTAATTGGCTGAAAAATTTTGTAACTTGTAGGTGAAAATAAATCCTGGTTTCACATCAAATGTGAATTTCCTTAACTTCATTACTATCGGGAGCTTACTACGAGTGACAGTTTTCTGAAGTTAGACACGTGTAACATTCTAAAATCTCGACACATTTTGACAGGTAGGAGCCTCCATGCTTTATTCATAGATAATAGATTTATCCTTTGAAATATTATTCATTAAAAATTCATTGTTCTTTTACGGAACTATGTAGAAAAGAGAAAATGATATAACTTAGTTTATCTGCGACTAGTCTTTACCTCGGAATATTAATGACGTTATTCCGTTTTGAAATTACGTTAGAAACCGCAGATTTTTACATTTTAGAGGTTACGTATGAATATATGTAAAAAAAATTATTAAAATAGACTGTCAATATTCATCTTTGAATCTGATTCTACATTTGATGTTTCGTTTGTAATAGTTCTGTGGAATTACAAACCGTCCTTATGATAAATAAATTTTGAAAATTTGAAAGTTTTCATTTCTTAACATAACTATGATTACCCGTTTAAACCGTATATTGGTGTTAATATTGTCATTTTGTGCATTTTTATACTGTCTTGTATATTCTAATTCTTCTTTGTAGTTCAACTTCATTATCCGAAGATTATATAAGTAGGAATTGAATAATTAAGAAAATATTGAATTTATTTAATAATTATTAATTAATTATTGTATTTTAAATTGAATTTTAAAATTTTTTTGTTAAACTTTACTGCTATGATGCTAAGTTAGGCACTTTTCAAAGTTAAATTTTACATTTCTTAAAAATTTGCAACTTAAATGAGAGGATACTTAGCTGATTCTATATAAAACTTATTTATTATCATTTGAAAAATAGAAGGCTAGAAAATTGAATTTTAAAATTACAAACCAACGAACCACGAGATAGAGAAAAATATTTGTATTTACACTTTGATTTTTTTAGGATTCTCATAAGTTCGGATTAAGAAATTAATTAGGAAATTAAGATTCTAAGATAAAAGTGATTTTTTTTAAGATTCTGGTGCACTTTCTCCAAAATCTACTTTATCGATAGAATTTATAAGCAATACATCATAAAATAATGTTATTTCATATAGAGTGACATTCATTTTCTTGTATAAGCACTCATAAATTTCTGATGTTACATAAAAGTTAAAAGCAATTTAAATCGCAATTTTTTGAAAGTTCAGATTTTTTGTAAATTTAATTATTAAAATCATAGCTATGCTTAATGCATAGGATGTTATGCTTATAAATCCTCTACAATTTTTTAAAGTTATAAAAAAATTCATTGTTTACAATATGTACCTGTAGGTAAATACAGGACTTACAATTGTAAACCTCTAGCTATTGATTAATAATTACTCATATACTATAGGCCTCGGTAGCCTAGTGGTCATCGTATCGGATTCGTGACAGGCGGTTTCGTTCAGTCGCGGGTTCGATCCTTGGCCTCTAAAGACCCTCCATGAAGCCGGGGCTGATGCACGTTAAATCTGTCGGGGCCCAAAGTCCTTCCGTTGACGTGGTGTGGAAGTAGGAGAGGGGGTGCCAGCTCAGGTGTCGTCCTCGTCACTTGACCGTGGTTCAAAATTGCGAGGTCCGTCACCAATAGCCTTCGTGTTGCTTTTAGTGCGACTTTAATAAAAACTAAACTAAAAAAAATACTCATATACTATTATTTATGCACATAAATAAAATATTATTTACGTAAACAAATTCATATTTTAGTGTTAAAATATGATTTCAATAGTTTTAATTAAGAAAAAAAAATTTCAGTAATCCATACATTTCGTTCTCTTTCGTTTTCGAAAATATTTTAGTTAACTTTCAAGTAAAAATTACAGATAAGATAGATAACTCATATTCAGTTGTAAAAACCAAAAACATTTAGTAATGAAATTGACGAAGCTAAACATTATATTATAAAATTTAAATTCAAAAATATTCTTATATAGCATTAAATAAGATGGAAAATTTGAATCCAATTTCTTTAAAAAATTTCATTATTTGATGGAAGCGTTGCTTTTTTCAAAATTTAATAGAAAAAAAAAGGAATTAATATAATAATTAGAAATGATAAAACCATTCATATATTTGAGTGATAAGAGAAAAATGACAGTGCTTATAGCAAAATTGAATCGACTATAAGACAAAGGATTCTTAACAGCAATAAGAGATGTATCAAATAAGTTTTAAATTTAATTAATACAATAAATGGCTGATTTCAAAGGAAGAAATATATGAATTTTGGGAAAAACCACACATGCATAAATAAAACTTAATAATAACAGTATGAAAAAAAAAATTTCGAAATTTGTATCTAAAAAACAATTATTTTACTATTCTCTAAAATCTGAAACATTTAAATTAATAAATTTTATATATTTCTACATGAATCATTTCTTATGAAAATTATATAATTAAATTTAGTATTACCTCATATATTGCACATAATAAGAAAGTTACTCTTTTAATTGTAGTTGAAAAAAATACTAATAAAAAACGGGAAATAAATATTAAATTACCTTTCATGAATATGGAATTATGGAACAATATGTCTGCCTCTACAAAATGTAATAAATAATCCAAATTAATTACTGGTATTAAAATAGGAAACAAAGTATGAAAGTAACAATTTAATTGCAATGAATAAATATCATATTTAAAGTTCAATTAAGTTAATTAAATGCTCTACATGAATCGGAATCCAATACAACTAATTATCTGTAATATTTAAAGAATTATGCATAAAATATTTATAATATTAAAATTAAAGGCTAATTAATCAAAATAATTGCGCAAATAACTGGAGTATAATACATTTCTTAAAAATAATAAATTCCAAAATTAATACAAAATGCATTTAAAATCGTTCATGGTATTAATTTTGATCATACACATAATCTTAACAATTTTTGGAATAAAAACAGTATAAATTATTTCTGCTAGTTGAAAATTAATTAAAGGAGTAAATAAGTAATATATCAAAAATCATATACCCTCATTAAGAATATAATTATAAAAAATAAAATTTTCTTGAGTGTTTACTGCGAAAACAAAAGTTCTCATTTCAATAAAAAAATATTAAACTAAATACCTTTAAGTAATTAAAGAAAGATATATAAGAATTAGTACTTTCCCTTGGCAATCAAGATATTTGTTCTTTAATGCCTCCAACTTCCAAGAAAAATGCTGGGTGTAATATATTATGCTCGATATTTCTTGGGAAAATTTATGCTCCTCTCTGTATTTTCGGTGGAAAAAAAATCTAAGGATATACGAAATTTCCAGTTGGTGAGATTACATTTCATGTTCTCATTTTTCACGAAGCTGCTATTTTATTAGTCAATAAATTTTATAAACCTTTCACAAACTTTTCGTGTATTATATATTATTTTTCTTTTGTTCAGTGTGCTCTCCTACATTACGTTTTACTGTTAATGCTTAGGAATTATATTTAAAGATTAAAAGTCCACAACAAAGTGAAAATAAGGATTTTAATAGTTTAAGAAAAGTAAAAAATAATAATGGAATTGTATCATGCTTTAAATGCTTATTAATGAAGATTTTGTTCAGCGTTTTTACAATTTTTGAAACCTGATTTATTGGTATTTTAATTGATTGTTTATTAAAGTTCTTCTTAGATGCGATACTAGAGCTACTAGACCACATAAATTTGAATCTTTATGAAGCGATGAAGACGACATCTGAAACTGCTCCTCATTATGCAAATTTCCATACCACGCCACCGGGAGGTCTTGAAGCCTCACAGATTTAACGTCACACTGTCCCGCTAAAAGGCATGTCTTATGTGGCATCAGAATACGGACCCAAAAATCGACAAAGAGAAAGTCAACTGCAAGTTTGTTACTATGAAGACTTCAAAACCAAGACTGGGCTCTATGTTATTAAGGTTTCTAAGAAACTTGTGAAAATTAATATTTTATGCACTAGCCTTTTCAATTAAGTAAGCAATACAAGTATTTGCAATTCAAACAAAACAGTGTAATGCGATGAAACATATATCAGATTCATTAGCTTTGAATCTTAGTGCCAAAGGTTTTTGATTGTGTCTAATTTCTCGTTATATATACGGCTCAATAAGTTCTTAGAAAATCCAAGAGGAGGTGCTCGTAGCGTTTAAAATGGTTTGTATTTTATTAAGCATCATGAATCAGTAAACAGCTCTCTATACTCGTATTCATGATTATGACGCCTTTCACACCTCAAAAATTTCGTCATAACTTTTCCAGTCGATGAGATCATCCTCGCCTCCTCTGGAAAGGATTTACTGGAAGCAGCCCATTTTTATTGTTGCTTGGTTTTTGATGTATAATAAGGAATAAAGGTCACGTGTACGCGGCAGCAATCAAATTTTAATTTGGCAGCAAATGACTGCCAAATCATAACTAACTTATGAATCAATGTCTAGTTTGTTTCGGTTTCTCTTAACAGATGGCAACATCAATGACAACAAAAATGAACCTTAGTGATATCATCTGGCTTCAAATATTATTATATACTTATTTTTACGTATTGGTACATCCATTCTTTAAATCTGAAATTTGTTCACATTTTTAAAACGAAAGCTAATCAACTTTACTTTTTTTTTTGCTGTTACTTATATGTTGATTTTAAAGATAATATACTATTTAATATTTCACAAAAATAAAAATAATAATATTCTAAGCTTATTATATAAATATATAATTATATAAAATATAAATTAGCAGTGGAAACTGTTATTTAGCTACTAAACTATTATTTTAAACTATTTATTCATAACATTATAATATTATTATAATGTATGAATTTTACTCATTAATAAGATAAAGAAAATAATTAATAAAATTTTTTAAAATAAGCCAATTTTAAATTGTATAGAACCTTGCATATTCAATTGACACTAATCGCCTTTTCCTTAAAGTTTTGCCTATTTATTTTGTTGGTATAATCATATATATATATATATATATATATATATATATATATTCAGTTTCAGATGTAATTTACAGTAACATTTTCCCTAATTTTGTTTTTCTCACCATTTATTTCGTATAAAACTTTCCTATAAAGTTAGAGAATATTTAAAATAATGTTCAGTATATAAAAATATTCATATCTAAAAGAAAAATTAGAGGTGTTTTATTGCATGGAGAGTTTAATTACTTTTATTGTGAATATTGGAAATCATGATGATAAATCAAATAATGAAGCAATAACCATGCTACGAATTCAGAATTCCCGTTTTCGTTGATTTTCGAAACACTTCATTAAAAAAACTGAATAATAAATACGCATCTATAATACTTATTTGAAAGCATTTAATTATTTGCTCAAATTTGTTTTTTGAAATAAATTCAACTGTACAGTATTAAAAGTCATTGTATTTGAGCCTTTGCGTTTCAAAAGATTAAAATGCTTATTTTAAATTATTTATTTTTCTTTCGCTGATCTCTGTTTCACGTTCTTTTAATTAAATATTTTAATTGATATTTCATTTTTCAACAACAATAGGAAGGAAAGTGCTCAAAACGGATCTTTAATTATCAATTATATTAAATGACGGTTACCACTGTTTCTGAATTCATAATTGTCATTTACACTGAATTTTAAGCAAAAAAAATAGATTATCTCACAGCGAAATATACTGAAAGATCCTCGGTTTTGCATTAAGTTGGAATTGAACAACAACATTGCTAATTGGGTACTAATAACTAAGTAAAAATTATTAAAAGAGCGATACAATTGTATTATAATGCATTTTCGACACATTTTATCAAGAAGTTTTGTTAATTAACTCAGAGCTTTTGCAGAAATAATCTTTTGAAATATTTGTAATCATTGCTGATTTTTGTATAGGAGAATGAAAAGTTGAACGAAGCTCATTTCTTTCACGATATATTTACTTTAGTGCATTATTAATAACAATTCAGCTAATGGAAGCGCAGCAAAGAGAAAGTTCTGAGTTGAATTCATTCAAATTAAAACTCTCCAATTTAGAGTTTAATGGCCTCATTCAACTAGCATTATAATGTTTTCTTGAGAGGACTGTAGTTAATTTGTTATATTGCTTGATAAATCTGGCAATAAATTGAGATTCTCAAAGAAAATTCTAAAAGAAATAAAGACTAAATTACATTAGAAATGTGTGAAATTCAAAACAAACATACAAAGAATTAATTTGGAGAGTATTGAAATTCTTCACAATCATTTTTAATATACATTGCAAATAGGAATCGTAGTAAAATTATAAAAGTAAAAATTTCTATAAATATATCAAAATGTATATTAAAATTGATTTTTGATGATAAATAGGCCTAGTCTTAAAGTGATTTCAAATATTGATTTATTTATATAATTAAAATAATAAATTAATTTATAGATAGTAAGAAGTCTTTCTTGGCAGATTGAATAAAAACACAATCATTACCAATAAAATAATTTATTTTCATTTTGTACACTATGTCTCTGAGCTCGTTTCCTATTCTAAATCTCTAACATGATTATATTTTTGCTCCGGTTACATTATATTTTCGAACCTTCATAGACAAAATGTCGAAGGATGCCTTAATTTTCTCACGCCAACAAATATCAGATATTACAGATAGGGTTCTTCTTAATTTATTTTTGCTACATATATCATTCATACTTTGCCAGCAGGAATTAGGATAATATTGTGATTCATAGCTTCTCATTTAGCATTTAAAAACCTCCCCCTCAAAAAAGGAAAGAAATACTCAATATTTTTAATATTATTAATAACATAAGGCGAATAAATTTTAAAGTATTATTTTTACTGCATGTGAAATTTTATTTTAGTCTAATAATGCAGCAGCGAAATAACAAGAAACAAAATTTGATTTAAGATTTTCGGTGGCTTGCATTATTTCTTAGATAAGAATATCTGAAACTTATCCCATGTAGACAATTTTATTACGCCATATATTCTTATATGGTTCATTCTTAAAGCATATAAAAAAGAAATTTAGAATATAAACTGTTTCGTAAAAGTCGTGAAATACTAAATTGGAGAAACTTTTTCCATCCAAATAATACTACTTTTATTACAGAAAATACAAACTGTTTTTTATCTTTTTAATACCATAACTTTTTAAGCAAGAAATTAAATTTATTACAAGAATATAGCAAATTTGCAACAAAAAACGAATTTATCAGATTTTAAAATTCTTATTTTTGCAATATTTTCAAAAAAATCCAAAATGGTTATCAATCGTAAATTTAATTTTCAAATGTAATAAAATGTTTAAAGTTGTTAATTTTGTAGTTTTAAATCTAAAATCAAATTATATTTAATTAATCCTTCAAAAAATAAAAATAGCTTGATATATATATATATATATATATATATATATATGAACAAAACATCAAAAGAATAATTCATAAAACATCACATCATAAACAAGTTTAACATATCAATCATAAATTCATATATTAGTGTCTAAAAATTAGATATTTAAAAAGACAATAAAAATCAATTAAAATTAATATAACTCATATAAAATATTACAATTAAATAATTAAACATACTAAAATTAAAAATCTAAAAACAAAAATCTTTTAAGTAACAAAAAAATTGCTATTGAAAGCCTAGAGAAGGAAAAGGAAAATTTAGAATAAAAGAAATAATGTAATTTCTATATTACATACTTTAGAATATTCTTTATAATTATGTATGTATATATGTATATGTGTATAACTATATATATATATATATATATATATTCAGGGTTATGATTCGTTATGTCATATTCTTTGTAATAAGACTCTTTTCTGACATTTAATAGTTAAATTATAAGGGTCAAAATGAAATTTTAACTATCAAATGAAAACTAAAATAATTTATCTGTGGGATAAATTTAACTGTGTTATTTATTGAATTGATTTTTTAAATAAATTTCCTTATATATATGATTCAGTAAATTCTCTTTATACTATTTTATATTATTAGTTTTTAATATAAATTTAAACTGAATGTAAACAAAATTTTATGAAAAAAAGTAAACAACGAGAAATAAGAAATTTGAAAAATAATCAAATTGCTTGAATATTTGTAAATTATCCATTCAAATTATAGCTTTATGTTTGAATCATTTTCGGATGATATTATTATAATTGTATACTAATAATAAAACACGAAGAACTCCAGAATTCTATAACAGTGGTCATTTGTTCCTTTTTCAAGCATTTACTGAATCTTAACTATATTGTAATGCAAGCATAATCACAACAGACTTTCAAATTTAAAGCATAGTTTGAAGTTAAATTATGAATGCATCAAATGTTTATGCATTTCATGCCAAGAACTTTTTTTTTCTACGTAATTTCTGCAACTTCCCAAAGATTCAAAATTAAGCTAATTATTGCTCCCTCTAAGACCTGAATTCCAATTTTCTTATCTGTCTCCTCTTGTCTGTGCTTCAGCTTCTTTATGTCTTAATTAAAGTTACATCTCAAAAGGACTATACCTGTTTACGTGTTTAGAATATGTGATGCTCTTTAATGAATAACAGAATGCTTACTAAGCAAAGAATTTCTTTTAGTTTTCTTCTAAAAAGAAATGAACACAGCCATTTTAAGTACTTTAAGGTAAGTATGAATAAATCGTAGAAACATGAAAAGTCCTAATGTTAGAGGGGACGTCGGATCAAATAGACCCGTTTGTTAATTAGAAAAAAAATTAAATTACTCTTTAATTGTAATTGCATAATATATATATATATATATAATGTTATGTAAATCCTTAGTTTAATACATGTTTCAATCCCTAGTTTAATATAAATCTCATAATAGTACCCATAAAACTTTTACGAGACTAATGAATGGATACAGCAAAGATATGTGAAAACGAAACATTAGCTACATCACCAAAATGTTTATAAAATACTTTTATATATTTTAAACAAAAGGTAGAGGAAACACGTCATGCTATAAAGCTTCAACTTATTCTGGAACTTAATGCAGGCCACCTCATTCACTAGTCTGTGTAGATTTAGGGTAAAAACATTCCATTGTAATATAAAAAGGTTAAGATAATTCTTTTCTGAAATACGTATAAAAATCATTGTGCTTTATACTCATTATTGATTTTGTAAACAACGTACATTAGAAATACTAATTGTTATAATATGGGCAAACCATCTGGGGGGCGCCGGATGCTATGCATTGAGGCCCTGCCATTGAGGAGGCCGAATTTGATCAAGAAATAAAATAACGTGCTTTTTCACATGAAAATTTGACAATACTTCTACAGTTGTCAGTATGACGGTAAGTTCATTTTATTGTAAATATTATTATTGTAGACCTATGAATGTCGACAGTCTTCTCTCTCTCTCAAACTAATTCTTGATGATGGGAATGGCTTGTGAGTTGGAATGTTTATCACTCACTTTTGAGAAAAATGTTTTCTAATCTTTTTTTGTTATTTTCAAATGCTACTATGTGTAAGAAAGCAATGAAATAATCCTAAACGAAAACGAAATACATTTCAGATGGTGTTAAATGATAATGTGAATACTATTCTTTCGAAAACACACCATTTCTTAAGATTTTAAATATTATAAGCTCTTTTATAAAAAACCATCATTTATAGAAAATAGTTTTGAAAATGTATAATAAATGAGACACTAGCTTTATAGTATCTTCATCACTGCTTCATTCTGATTGCGTTGGCAAAATATTCTTACTTTCAGTTAAAATAAATAATTACATAAAGATCAACTTTTAATTTTTAAAAGTGTTATTTAGAGGAGAAAAAGTTTATCGCTCAAATGACTTCTAAAATTTCACATCAACTTTGCTTTATATTAAATAATTTCAGTCTTATCGAAATATAATTAGAAAGTATCAAATTTCAGTTAGTACCGAACTTAATTAAGATATTTTTCTATTCGTTTAAATTCCCCTGGTTTTAAGCAACTTAAGTTCTTTTTTTTAATTTTCCGTAAATAGAATTAACATAGTCACTTTAAATTAAGTAATTATTAATCGCGATGAGAATTAAGTGCCGTTTATCGTGGTAAAAACTTTATAAAAGTAAGAATCATGAATCATTGTCACGAATAGCTACCATATGGAAAAAAAAGATCGCAAATTAGATATTATTATTTAAATTACTGTAAAATTAATTTTTAATTCCATTAAGACTATAAAACTTGAGATAAAAGATAAAAAAAATGATAAAATAATTAAAACAATAAGGTATAAAAAATGGGTGTCGAGAGGTAATAATAAAATATGGGTTCAGGCTGTTATTTTATACATGAATTTAAAATTTCTTTCTTTTTCATGAATTTCGAAAGAATATATATATATATATATATATATATATATATATATACAAACAAATATCCTCTCTCTGAAAAAGTAGTTTCTTTAAGAATTATTTAAATTTGAAACAAGAGACATCCCTGTTTGTGCAAATATCATAAGTGACATGGACTTTTTTTACTTTATACTTATTTTAAAATAGTTTTCAAACTATATAAGAAATGCCTTGTATGCCCTCAATCTCCTAGATTTACAAACTATTCTTTCTTCTATTTCATTTATGAAAGAATGTATATGTATATGCACAAGCTGAAATTTTTCCATTTAACCATTTTTGAAGGATTGAAATGCGATTATATACTAATACTTATTGTGTTTCAGATAATTAATTACATTAGATTTATGCATAATATTTTGATACAGGTTACTATTGTTTTATTGAAGAAAGTTGAGGTAACGAGACACACCTGCAAAACTAATGATTTTCATTATAAACTATAGTTACAACTTTACACTTGAGAAAGAAAATTGGTTTTTTTTACGGATAAAAATTGTGTCATCGCTATATTATGAGTTTAAGACTTTAAACAGATTTCATTGATAAATTAATTAGTTTGAAAGAACTAGAGGGGAATTACATAAGCAATTTAGTCCATACATTAGGAAATTATTGTGTGGTTACTTATTAAATGAAGTATTTTTTATGAAATTGAACAGCCATCAGTGTAAGCCATCAAATGAAAATTAAAGTCAAATTCTTGTTGAAAAATTCATTAAATATTTTCCCACTTTTCTTAAAAATAATATTTCATTTGATATCTGTATAAATTATTTACAAACTACAAAACTGAAGGAATAAAATAAGGAATTTACAAAACTTCGAATTTGTAAGTTGTTTTTCTGAAATTCGGGAAACTGAAATTTGCAGATATTAAAAAATGAAAAACATAACACCATTTGCTAAGATTTGATAAATTCATAAAAGAGCTTTTCCTATTGTAATAACATATTCTTTTTAGATGAGTATCTCTCCTTACGCAATTTATTTAACTTGTATTAAATTCTTTGTGTAAAATATTTATGAACTAGATATGTGAAAATTACTTTAAGATTTACAAAATTTAATGAAGCTTTATTAATATATATTTGTGAATGATGTATGAATAATTGGCCATAATTGAATTATGCTAAAATTTTAAAGAAAAATAAACGTAATAAAACGGCATTTTTTTCTTTTTTAGCTTCAAAAACTCAGAATATTTGAATAATTTAAATGAATATTTTAAATTACTTTTATTTTAGTTTTTATATACTTACATTAGTACATATGTATACAACAGAAAACTTTGGAAAATATGTATAAAAAATTAATTTTAAATTTAATTTTACTATCTTTCGATTAGATATCAAGTAAAATGTGTAGGAGTCGATATTTCTTACTAATTCTAAACTCATTTTTGTAGAAAAACTATTTTCAAACCGTTGTTTCGGTAATTACATTTTGGTCAACAGTTTTATACTTCATACCTTTATTTTTTGTGCTATAATATTTTATTTGCCAATAAATTTTTGGTTATACATAAATTGTTGCTAGTGTATTTCATTCATTTGCCAAGACTAAATATCTCTCCATCAGTAATTTCTTTGAGGTATTGAATTAAATTGTTTTCAGTGAAATAAATTACATGTGTATGTGTAAAGATGTAAATACTTGTATATTGTAAAAATTACAAAAGAATACTGTTAATAAATTTATTTTATAAATATTTCTTTTGAATTTTTATTATTTATATTTATTTTTAATTAATCTAAGAGTACAAAGGTTTTATTTAAAAAGTACTTTATATCATAATTATTGTATAGTGTTTTTATAAAATAAATATTAATTTTTGAACGAAGTAAAACTATAAGGAAAATAAATAGTAGAGTATAAAATGATAAAAAAATAAGAAAAATGAATTTGGTTTCTGAAATGTGCTTAAAATTTTAAAATTTCATAAAAACTTAATAAGTAACTAAGTAAATTCTGATTGATTGATATTAGCCTATTTCCTTAGTTTTATTTGTAGAATTATTTCTACTTATAATTTTAAATTCAAAATACGCAAATACCAGTTATTTTGCAGATAAAATAGCAAATTTAGATCATGACGCAATAAAATTGAAGCCTAAAACTTTGTTCGAGAGGAAAGCCAAAAATTATTTAATATAACTTTCATGCAATTTTTGCAACAAATATCTCTTGACAAGCTGCAAAGAAAAAAAGACAACATAAATGGAATGCTTTCAAAATGAAAGAAACTAGTTAAAAAAAACTGCCATTTTTAATTAATTTCCTTGCAAAGAAATTCATTGCATCTGTGTATGATGTATCTCTCAAGGATCTTTGTTTGTATAATAAATTGCCTAATTTCATTACCATCAACAACTTATTATCTGTGACAGCTTTCTGTAGCAGACAATTATTTTGCTGGTGCATTTTGTCAAAGAGAAATTCCACTAATTAATTCAACGAGCACCTTTATTTCAAAATAATAATCATCTTTTGAAATATGTCACTTCAAATGCATTGTGTGTCTTTACAATAATTAAAATAAAATATAAAGTAAACAACTTTTATCTTTTGTTCATTTACAGTTCTGCATCGTTAATTTTGATATCCAGTATTTTCAAGTGGAAAGAAAAAATATTTTTTTGAGATTTACATTCCTACTCATTTGTCCATGACGACGAAACCTTAAATTTGGAGTTTTAAGCCTCATTTTCACGGACCTCTCTGTCATTTCGTGGTCTAGAGTATATATTCTCGAAGATCTTCGCACTGAATAATATGAGCCATGCAGGGTAGGCCAGACTCTGCACTATAAGAAGTGAGGTAACTTTCTCTCTAGAAGTATTTTATGGAATTAAGAAGAGTATAATATTTCAGTTCCAGTGTTTCACCAAAGCTCTTCTGTTTGCTCATAAGCGGTGGTTCGTAACTAGGGATCCATGAGTTTGGAATAAAGAAAAAATTACGTATTACCTTTATTCCTAATGACAGTTGGTTAATTCTCCCATTTGCTTATTTTATAAATGCGAATGTTTATATATTTATCTAAAATTAAAACAAGACCAAAAATTCCTCACTATTTATTAATTACTAAATGTAAAATTAAGTCGTGATCAGATATTGAGAGGGTGCAATTGTATTTATTAATATTAGAGAGTAAATGCAAAATTGTTTGAATTGCATTTTGATCAAATTCAATTCTTCTTATTATACATTGAATGCAATATTGTAATATTATAATATATTTATTGTGTAGTTCGACAATGGATTTAGAATGTATAGTTAAATGTCTTAAGCGTATGTTATTTTATCGTTGAATGTTTAGTTTATGTGGGATAAGGAGCCAAACATGATATAATACCTTACTATATTTAATTTAAAAATTTTTAATATTTGTTTATTCACTAAATATTTTCCAGAATTCTGCTTGATTTAAGTCCATATAACATGTTTAATTCTTCTCCTAATTTGAACAATGATTACGTCATAATCTTAACCTCAACTTGTAACCCATCACACTACATCACGTTAACGTGAGGACTTTGATGCATCCTGTCAGATTGTAGCTAGTCATATTGTAGCTGTCATAGCTAGTGGTTATTGTCGTGTCTATCACAGCTAGCAAATGTTAAGTCATATCGATGATTTAATGCCCAATTATTTTAAGGACTCGAGTTGCGAAAAAATGAAAATTTTTGAAAGTAAAATAGAAGTAAGCCTCAAACTCTACTTAAAGATCTGGTGTGGAAATAAAAAGATATTCGGGATATCATCTCAGATATCGCTCTCATCTCTTGACTGTGGTTTATGAACCAGTAGGACTGTCGGTAAGTGTTCTGTAGTTGCTCTAGTGAAACGTAAGCAAACCCAAACCATACACACCCATAAATAAATATAATTAAATGGTTTCCTTTATAATTTTGATCTATGCAGATGGGATGTTATAAATAAGCTGAAAGAAATTGGTTCCCTGAAGAAAACAGAAGTCCCTCTAAGAAGTGGGAACTCTCCCTCCTTTACAGGTAAAAAAATCCTTCATATGGAAAAGGTTACGAATGCCCTTTATATTGATCTGTTTCTATTCATATAATTCAAAAAATCAACCTTTACGTTAATGAATAGTTTGCCAAATTTTATTTGGCAAACCGCTCAATCTCGAAAGATATTTACTCACCTCTCTCCTCTCCATTTATTTTAGAAAGAAAAAGACATACCGACTCTTGTTCTTAAAATCAATAATGTAGTTGAGTTTTCAAATATTTTATAAATGTTTAAAAATATTTCTGAAAGTCAGAAAAAAGAAAATAATCAAGGTGGAACGTCCCTTTTTGACGTTGGTTATTCTCTGTTTTCTCTTCACTCACCTCAGGGACATAACATGAATTTGAATTGCATAAAAGGACAATTTCTTCTCAAACAAAAGGAAACGTAATTAGGTACGTTAAATGAAGATGGAAGTGAAGTGAAGTGATTTAAGGATACGGATATGTAATTACAAAAATTTTAATGAAAAATAAAAGGGAGATAAATGAAAAAACACTTACTGATAAATAATTGTTTTGTGGATTCAAACTTTTAAATTAGTTTTGTAAACTAAAACAGATCTTATATTACTAGTATTAGGATAAAAATCAGCTGTTTGTGAATTCCTTGAATCATACAACTGAAGTATAAGTATGAATTTATTAATTGATCCTAAGTTTGAATTCCTTAGTTAATTTGGGATTCAAGAGAGTGTGATTGTCGATATCTCTCATCGACTCATAAAGCTTTTTATTTATTCTTGCGTATCTTCAACTGGAGTTTAGTCTTTATTGTTTAATATATATTAACAAGATATGGTGCCAGAATCGAGCTATCAAAGACATTTGTTGCAATTTTTTCACCCTTTCGAATGCAGGTTATTTCATGTAATAACAAATCAACAATTTAAATATGAGAAGAACATTTAGAAATTGTATAGAGTAACCAATAAGCTCAGAAAATCGCGGTGAAGTATCGGGGAAAGTCTTATTCTTTTCAAGACCTGTTTGTTGATTTAGGCGTGACATACGCGCATACACTGTACACGTACATACGAATATATGAGTTGAATAGTACATAATACGACTCGTTCGTTTACAGGTCAAAAAGGTAATAAAGCTATAATGCACGAATACCTACTTTAATACTTTCTGATCTAACATGTAACACTTAAAGAGTTATTAGTTGAAACATTTGTTCGATGATTTTTTGCATGAAATATTTTAGCTCGGTTTTGCAAGTATTGACCAGCGAAGACGTAGTTAGTTCTCAAAGCCGTCTTAGATATCTTCGAGGTCATAGGTGTGTGGGGAAGGTATAAACTTAATTAGAACCATTGAATTAACGTTTCCAAGAACTTAAAAGAACAATAGTAAATGTAAATAAATTAAAATCAAAGAAGTAGAGAGGCTTAAAGTATCAGCGTGATTGTTTTGTACGTGTTTAGGATTTGGCACAATAGTAGCGGATATAACATTAAAACATTCAAACAATAATAAAAGTTCATTTTATAAGTCAATTTTTGATAAAAGCTATATTTTATATTTCATGACCTTTTGTATATTTTTAATTCATTAAAAATTCATGAAAAGGGGATACTTGATTTATTTGGTTGCGGTAAGCGAAGGCTGCGCACCGAATACCAGCGCGTAAAATTCATTTAAAGTAGGGTTGGGAGTTTCAAGCATTTTTTTAAAATTAAATTAAAACATTTTTAATACAAAAATATTTTATTATTAAACAAATGTATTATTTGTATTTCATTTATTGTATGTTTACTTTTAGATTGTATAATTTAAAAAATAATAGTCTTAATAAAATTTCTTTAACAAATATCTTATAAAATAAAATCGATAAGACCTTGTTTAATACAAATATATTAATTGCAATACTCCTTTTATATGTATTTGACATTATAGCAATTGTACTAAAAGTAGTTTTTTTTTAATAAAAAAACATTTCTTCCGTCTTCAATATCAAAAATTTACATATATGCGAATATACATATTAATAATCGTCAAATAAATGTGTTACTTAAAATCACACTTAACACTTTTATACTACTCATACCACCCGAGAATAAGTTATTTGAAAAAAAAATTGAATGATTCAAAAGTTTTTAAAATAAATAATCAGTTTCTGCAATTATTGCAATTATTACATTTAAATAATTGTATCGTGTGCAATCAGTTTCTTTATGAACAATTTAATGAAGGAATTACACGGATTTCGTATTGAACTTCAAAAAATAAGTAAACAGTTATTGACTGGTAAAATAGTACGCTTTATGTGTTATTAAAGTAATTTTTATCTGAAAACAAAAGAGTTTTTTCTTAAATTTAACAATTTAAACAAAAGGTAAAAATGTTACATTTGCCTCAAAAGGAATTGAAAAGGAAGAATGAATGTTCTCCATTGCAGTAACACTATATGTTAAATAATAGAAGGCTAAATTTCAAAAGATTTTTTAGATATAAATCTGCTTTTATGTAAGTATGATCAGATCTAGTTTTGCAATACTATAGAGAACATGATGTTTTAATACATTTTTTTTTCTCTTTCATATTTTTCGATCATAATTTGTATTGCATATTTTATCGTGTATGATACAATGGTAGATAGATTTTTAACATTGCACAGAAAATTTTATGTATTAATGTATTTGTTTTTTAACCTCGCGAATTTATGGAGACACTCGAATTATAACAATTTTCTGTCTAGAAAAGAATTATAATGAAAGTTGCTGAAAGCAGCTTCTGTGTGTGGATCATGTTCTCATTATGTGTAGACACCCTTGAAAAATATTTCAGGACTGAAAAGTATATACTTAGCATAGCTTTAAATGCTATTTTCTAGATGAAATCGAAAATGTTCCTCTTTATTTAAATACATCATTATAATACCGTATAAGGAGCATTACTAATCTTTGAATCATCCCAAAACATTTATTTTCATACCATCAAATGATTAATATACACTGGTTATCATAAATTAAGGAAAATTCACAAAAATCGCGATAACTCAAGAAATTACACATGGAATTTTATGAAACTTACCCACAATATACAACACATAGTAAGGTATTAAACAACATAAAAAGAAATTATCAGACATTAATAGTAGTATAGAAATTAGCACATGTATAAAATAAACAAATTGGAAGTATCGGTTTGCAATAGAAAAAGTACCTTTAATATGGAATATGATTGCCTCTAGAAGCAATACAGCACAAACAGCGATGTGTGATGCTTTCAATTATGCGGTCTATCAGTTCAATAGGAAGTGAGAGCCATTGCTCTTGTAAAGCAGATGCAAGCGCGGCAAGGGTCTGAGGGGGCGGATTGATGGCAGATACACGCCTCCCTAGAGCATCCCAAACGTGCTCGATAGGATTCAAGTCCGGGGATCGAGCTGGCCACTCCATGCGCGTAATTGTTTCCTGTTGAAGATAATCATCAACAATGCGAGCTCTGTGTGGTCTTGCATTATCGTCCTGTAACAGGAAGCAATCACCAATCGCCCCGGCATATGGGCGCACATAAGCATCAAGGATGTTGTCTCGATAAACCTGAGCATTCACGGTTCCCCTTGGAAAGACATGGAGGTCTGTGCGCCCTCCTAAGGATATGCCTCCCCAAACACAGAGACTGCCTCTTCCATATGCATCTCTTTCACGGATGTTTGATGGATGATAACGGGTCCCAGGTTCTCTCCATATCAAATAACGTCTACTGTCACTTTCTAGACTAAACCTGGACTCATCCGTAAAGAGAACAGGCCTCCATTGATCTGACGTCCAGTGGACATGTTGTCGGGCCCACTGCAAACGGTCTCTCCTATGGCGTGATGTGAGCGGCACGCAAATGGCTGGTCGTCTCGCATACAGACCACCTTCGTGGAGCCTTCTGCGCACAGTTGACGTTGACACCAACCTTCCGGTGGCTGCAGCAAGAGAGGATCTAAGATGTGTCAGAGTAGCGGTTCTATTCCTGCGTGCACTTAATGTCAAATATCGGTCATCGGCACTGGTCGTAACAGTTGGCCGTCCTTGACTGAACCTCCTAGATGCCGAATCTGTGGTTTGAAATTGCCTCCAAAGTCTATGAACCACAGATGGACTCACATTTAGCCATCTGGCCACTTCTGATTGACTCTGCCCTGCCTCTAGTCTCCCGATGGCTCTCCATCGTAGTTCTTTAGGCAAATGATGCCTAGAGGTCATTATTACGAATTGGCTATCTCAGATTTTCAATGTCGCAATCACAGTAAAATTTGTGTGCTTTCTCTCAAACTTGGACTTTTATGCTCCAGGCAGATGACGTAAGCCGAGTGCAGCGTCACTAATTTGCATATTGCAATTTTACTCAGCTACTCTTAGTGGACAACATATGCAAATTTTGCACGGTTTGGCTTACTTTTGAAAGAGTTATCGCTATTTTTGTGATTTTTCCTTAATTTATGATAACCAGTGTATTTAAATACATTGAAACGATTTCATTTCTGGTTACTAATTTCTATAGCTGCCTTTCTTAGTTACAAACTAAAATATGAGGGTTGTCAGGAAAATAAGAATATCCAATTTCCTTAAAATCGAAAAAGTAATACGTTTTTGAAAAAGTTTCCAAATTTATATACATGCATCAAACACTCATCAATCGTCGTCTTCCGTAACAATGCACTTTGAAAGTCAAGGGATTAGCTTTCTTATACCTCTGTAAAAAAAAATCCTGCCACCAGTTTGGTCTATTGTTTGATGACACTCTGGACCTCAATGACGGATGAAATTATTTTTCCATCTACATACGACTTCAGAAAGGTAAAACAATGAAATTTCACAAGGGCTCAACCATATGAATCCAAGAGTTTCTTTAGTCTTTAGGGCGTTAGCTGTATTGGGGCGTTCATTGGCATATAACACACATTCTCTTCGTTCACATCCCTCCCCTTGTTTTCTATTTTACCCATCGTAATTTTTTTAATAATTCTTTAGTACCACTCGGCTTTTATTTCTGTCCCTGGCAAAAACTACAAAAAGTAGAATTACTTTATAAACTTCAGCGACGCTCTTCTGCAACAAAGCAATAAGTTAAAACGTCTTACTAACAAGTCAGAAAGAGACATCTTTTTTCAGCTTGATTGGTATGGGCGCAGAAAAAAGCGACTTCTCGAAATTTCCTTTGAACCCACTGGTCCAGAGCTCGGAATCAGCAGCCTGCTCTTAAGGTCACCAACAACTTTCTCCCCCTCTAAGGGGCATGGGAATCTTATTAGCATGGGAAAAAATTATCTTAGAACGTCAAAGACTCACTAGACTTTGACGTTCTTACTTTCTGTACATCTGTTGTACATTATTATACATAACAAATTCAGAGTTTTTCATTACAGTAGTTCAAGTGTTTTTCAGCTTCTTAAAGGACAAATATGGCACCTCTTTGGTATTGGAACTTTCTCTTAACTGATTTAATAATATTTGACCCTTAACAAACTGAACAGTCCTTCCTTGAATACCCTTCTATCTGGAGCTTTCCTAGGAGGACTTGATCAAGCGGCCACTTCTTGTTTTTGACCTTTTGAGTGTTTTGGAACTCATGGATTTGATTTAGCTTTTTGGCTAGATTGCACAGGGTTAGTAACAATAATTGTTTCCTGACAGATACATCATTAATTGAAAGTTTACAGCATGAAATGAAATGAAACAATTTCTTGATTACAAATGAAACAATTTCTGACATCAATGCATTATTAAATAATTACCACATTTTTTTTTCATGAAAAGATACATAATAATCTTCGTTGCCAAATATCCCAAAATAAAACAATTTTGTTGATGAATTATTTTCATGAATTTACAGAATGAAGAGTAAGACCTTTCTTTGAATACTGTGTACCCTTTTGAAAAAAAGGTACTTTCTGCTTCTTTTGGTCTTTTGGACCCTATTCGACATATATTTATTCCAAATATTTTCATTAAGATTTGTCTCATTTAGTTTTGTAATTATTAAAATAGACAGTACATTGTATGTATGTTATAAATCCCCTCACCATAATTTTTATTCTCTCCTTACCACTCTTATTGTCCAATCTCTTTTTTTGGATTCAAGGTTTTAAATACATAAAAGTACTAAAAGTAATATAATTCTTTCATTGCAAATTTATTATGCATAGTATCCATTATTCTTGATAGATTTTTTCAATGACAAATAAGATTTACAGTACATAATTGCATGCTTTAGGCAAAGAAAAGTTAACCATAAAGGATACCTCGTTTGTATTTTTCTATTTTTATTTGAAACGCATTCTTTTCATCTTCCTCTTTTAGATGTCAGGATATTTTACGTTTCTTTACATGCTGCAACTACGTATTCCTTCTTTATTGTTACTAGAATATCTTTTGTCCTAATATTTCTGTAAGATTTTATAAACTATTTTCTAAATTTCTTTAAAGAAATATATTTTTTGTACAATTTTTTTTATTATAAGAAGGATTTACGGGCATGAAAGCAACCATCGCATTTATTGTAGTTGTAATGTACAATAAATACACAGGCCGTGGTTTCGCTTTTTCATGTTTACGCGGAAACTAATTACTATGTCGTATCTATTCAAATTTAGTTCATTATAATGTAAAATTATTCATGATTTACTTCATTTCACATTCTGTCCGTGGTAGCCTAGTGGTCATGATCGTAGACTCGGGGTCAGGTTGTCTTCGTCGAGTCGTGACTTCGAGCCCTGATGCCTCTAAAGACTTAATATGTAACATTTTAAATATGAGAGAGGTCCCAAGTCCTCCCGATGGTGTGATGTAAAAGCTTAAAGAGGAAGGTGCCAGAGCTCAAGTCCTCGTCACTAGAACCGAGGCTTGAAATTACGAAGTATGTTACAAATATCCCTCGCGTAACTTTTAAGTGCATAAATAATAAGAAATCATGTAACTTAATTTATCATCTGAAACGTTTTGGCTTAAAGTATATAGTTCAAAGGAGAATTACCGATTTATTCGTTTTCTGTACTCATGAAACAAGTGTCGTTTCTAGAGGAAATCCAAATGACGAGGGTAATATTTCTCTATTAACGTAATAATTATCTAGTCTTATTTAAAGCATAAACATTTCTGAAAAGTACTAAATTTATTTGTATGCATTTTCTGATACATTTCTGTAATATGGGTCGATCGCACCCAGCCACGTTTTACAATTCTTATTCACTTTCAAGTTATTTTTTTATTTTACAAAAAACACTGTACCCACAGTCTATATATGTTATAAACTAAAGTCATTTATCTATTAAAAGAATACATAAATAATATATTTCATAACTAAAACCCAAGGAAGCTATCACAAAATATTTATAGGAGTTAGAGCCATTCAGGTTACAAAGATTAATATCTTGTCTCCCTTAACGGCATATGTGGATATTTAGAATTTTTATTATTATAATTACCATCATTTATAAAAGGAATTAACATTTAGTAATAAATTATACACTACAGAATCTCTCAAAACTAGAAAATTACAATTCTTATGGTTTGGCTGTATTCATACCGGTATTTATTAAGAATATCATACTGGACTATATATCAATATTCTAAAATAATGGAATTTAAAAATCCTCCAAGGTGCCACAACAAAAATTATATAAGACGAACTCGTTACAACTGTGAGAAATATAAATAACTGGAATTTCTGGAAAGTATGAAATCATTTCATTTGCAATTGCTATTAATACTTAATGGCCACATATGTGAACGTTATGGGTTTTTAGTGCAATTTTATTGTCCCGCCGCCAGCTTTTGTGCATTTTGAGTACCTCTGAATACAAAATAAATAAATCGCAGTAAAATCAAAAGGTAAGTCATTTGTTCACTATAAGAAGTCTTCCCTGAAGATATTAGTATATATTTATTACTTTATTTTTGGAATTATTAATATATATTTATTACTTTATTTTTGGAATTATTAATATATATTTATTACTTTATTTTTGGAATTAATATATATTTATTACTTTATTTTTGGAATTATTAATATATATTTATTACTTTATTTTTGGAATTATTAATATATATTTATAACTTTATTTTTGGAATTATTAATATATATTTATAACTTTATTTTTATTTTCCTTTGCTTTGAATATTTTCACTGTTTCACAATGAAAAAACAAAACATTAAAGGAATATGAGATTAGATAAAATCTTTAAAAATATCTACTATCTATGTGAAATGTTCTTTCTTAAAAACATATATTTTAGTAACTTTTTCAAGTTCACAGCAATAAAATATGAATCAGTCAAAGTACACATGCTTTGAATTTTTCTACACAATCCCTGATTGAAAATCAATATGTGTTCAAAATTATACTTTCTGTTCGTATAATCTCTGCAATTAACTAATACAGCTAATTAAAATTGTGTATTAAATTATGAGCATGTTAAAATACTCTCGCATTTTAATAAAAAAAAATTTTTTATTTATACTATTCAATCTGAGTTTTTTTTTTTTGCTTTCAATTTTTCCAAATATGCAGAAAACGCTAACTCTTTTTTTTTTTTTTTTTTTTTTTTTTTTTTTTTTTTTTTTTTTTTTTTTTTTTTTTTTTTGTCCATACGATGGCATTATAGCTCCCTCACTATACCATGCAGATATACAGCCAATTTCTCAAAAAATGTGTATATAGTGGTTGGTTTCATATGTATAATCTTATTTTTTGGTAGTAGTGTCCTAATACCATTAAAAATTAGAATCAGAGTTCAAATCTTGTAATTTCACATGGCGTTTTCATATTTATGTAATATTATTTACTTACTGGAGCCATACACACATAGTAGCATTACAAAAGGAAACGATTAAAAAACTCGTAGCCAAAAAAATGAATCTCATGAGATCATGAGAGATCCTCGGTGCTTGAATTTAATATAATTTAAGAGTTTGAAAATTTTAAAATCCATTTTTAATCTGTATTTAGATTATGGAATTATATATATATATATATATATAACATATCGATCAATAACTCCAGAGACTAACCCAGAGATGGCGTCTTAGTAAACCAAGTGAGTCTTTCTAGAGTACTAACACTTGGAAACGTGTCAAAATTTTAAGTCGATCGGACCAGGAAAAGGTTTTTTGAATTGAAGTGAAAAGGTTTTCCAAGTGGGTCCACGATTGCTTTCGA
This sequence comes from Nephila pilipes, assembly GCA_019974015.1. Classification (NCBI taxonomy): domain Eukaryota; kingdom Metazoa; phylum Arthropoda; class Arachnida; order Araneae; family Nephilidae; genus Nephila; species Nephila pilipes. Next base: position 768,533 of record BMAW01078111.1, on the reverse strand, counting down.
TGGAACAAAAAACAGCAACGAGTTGATGATTCAGAAGAGTTTATCTATTTACTCGCAACAAAAGATTTCTTGAAAAAGAAAAGAAAAAAAAAAAAAAGGTTTGGAAAAGCGTTGGAACGATTATATCGTACCCCTAAAAGGTGATTAACAAAAGGTGTTATGTTGATGAATAAAAAAAAAATTTGCAAAAAAATG
>BMAW01078111.1:719717-759340 GCA_019974015.1 Nephila pilipes | reverse complement strand
CCTCTTTCCTCAAGCGTCAAACACTCACTTTTCATTTCCTTCTACTCTTCCTTGAATTTGCTTTCTTTCTTCATCAACAGTATACTTTAAGAGGTATTGCTTATGTTTAGAATTTGTTATCCAAAATTAGCAGAAAATTTATAGTAATACGTAACTGAACTGAAGCACAACATTGTTTTCAATGTTAGACTCGGGAGTTATTGATCGATGTGTTATATAATATACATACATATATAATATACATACATTTATAATATACATACATATATAATATACATACATATATAATATACATACATATATAAATATATATATATATGATGGCTGAATGTTACATTATAAAATGGTTACTTTTATTTTGATCTGATTTACATTAGACAGATATTTAATACAAAGTAGCACTAGAGAAACGTCCACAAGTGAAAAAGTATTAATTCATTTGTTTTTTACCAAAGTGAATTAATGCTCTAGTGAGAGATTTACAGCAAATTAGAGCGAGGAAAAAGTCTTCTATAACGTATATACAATAATAGAACATTAGAACGCTTAAATATTACTAACTAAAGCTCCTTGCAAACAAATTAATTAATAATATTTCTCTTGATATAGCTATGAAGAGAATGCATACCAGTTTCATTAATACTTTCATGCTTTTATAAGTATCCAGTTTTTAAAAATATTTGTTCTCCCTAAGGCGTGTTTTGAACTTCTTGTTTTTTTTTAATTATTTTCACATGTTTTCTTGCCTTATATGTAACTTCCAATTTTTATTCTACAGGTATATTAATGCTAAATCACTATATTCAGAACTTCTATTACTAAACAACAGGTTTAGAATATTTGGCAAAATAAGATGCATTAAAAGAAATTTCGAAGAAATTTATTAATAAACCGAAATAACCACTCACCCTAGCGTACATAAACCAAAATCCATTAATCTCTTTTTTAATGTATATCTGTGATCAAATGTGAATAAAATTTGTAAGAAATAAAATTAAAAAAAAAAGTTTACCAATTACTTATATATAAGCCAGTTACTCTTCATCAGTGTTTACATTTAACTTTTATATTGATATAAATTAAAAGATACGTAACTATTCAGTTTCAGTTTAAAAATATCATCTACAAAGAATAAAGGTATACGTATGTCTACCACACCCCATTTATAAAATTGCTCCTCGAATTACTTTCATTCTCATTATGTTAATTTAATCAACATCGAAATATTCTCCACTATTATGAGTTTAGTTAGAAAATTCTTTAAGATATATAATTTACACCTCGTTAAAGAATTTTACTTTATCTCTGCAGCTTAATTTTCTTTTATTCTCTGAAGACTTCATTTAAGTAAGAGTTAACGTGGTTACTTTACGAAACCCAGCGCAGTTTCTTATCCTTAATTTAACAAAATACCCATCGAGAACATTAAGTGTTTGTCGTGATAATGACTTTTCTAAACGAAGAATCATAGCTCTCTATCGTTTGGCGAGAATTGATAGGTAGAGAAAAATAATAGCTAATTAGGTTGTGAATATCGCTGACGCTCAATCTAAGGAAGAGAGTTTCCCTTTTTCAAAGGTTGATTTAACACTAAAAGATGGGTTTAAAATTGTTATTTTGTAAATAAATGTAGAGCTGGAATTTTTTAAAATGCTGTTATAAACTGCAGAAGCGTAGTATTTGTTTTAGATAATTTTGTTTAATTATATAATTACTGGTTTCGTTCGCCATTTAGCATTAAACTTAAAGGAGATTGTTGCTTATGATACTTAAATATTTAAGTAACATTTTCATTTAGTTCTATAAATCTAACTTTTTACAAATATAGGAAAGTTTTTTAAAAATATTTTTGCAAACCTTATTACACACTTTTCCAAACTTGCATAGCATATATTGTAATATAAGAGCATAAGAGCATAGCATATATTGCTTCGACAGTTTACTGAATTTGAACATTTCATATAATTTTTTTAATTTAATTATATCGGATCCCTTTCTTTTCTTTCTCTTATTAATCTAATCATGATAGAAGGAAAATACTAGTGAAGAAGAGTATATTTCATGGAAGAAAATACTTTCGGTGAAATTTTAAGAGACATATTTCATTTTAAATTTATTGGAAAACTGAAAACAACATAATCATTTCTCATCATTTACACAAAACAATGTTTAATAATCCTTCCTTTTCTTTTTCGAAAGAAATTTTAGATGTATGCTGTAGAAAACCTTCAACAGAAAAGGTATTTTTCATTGTTTCATTTTTCAAGAATAAATTTTAAAAGTTTATTCATCAATAAATATCAAACATTTTATCAGTCTTTTTCAACTTGAGTTTTTTTTTCTATTTTGTTTCCTTCCTTCATGCTATTTTCTTTCAGTTGAATTCAGAATGTTTTTTCAGAGAAGAAGGGAAATAAAATTCCAGTTGGAAGAACATGGAAGTGAAAATCATGTATCACATTTTAAAATTCTTATTAATTTCAGCATGTTGAAATTACAAACTTTTTTGGAGGATTCTTTTTTACTTTCATTTATTTATTTTTCTTTTTTGGTTTAGTAAAAAGAGATAAAAATAATTTTAATGTTATCTTTTTTATTAAGATACAGTCAATTAAATATTCGGACAGAAGTGTAACTTTAAAAATGAGATTTTTATAAAAATGTAGATTGCCCTGCAGTGTTGCTACCGGTGCAAATGAAACGATTCGAGACTATTCACTTGCAAGATAGCGTTACATTCCGACAAAAATTAGAAAGAGACCTAACCAAACAGCAACCATTATAATTCACTTCGTTCTTTTGTCGATTGCAAGGGACCACTTTCCACCAAATCCCTGGAGTATGAAACTACAGTCAATACTCAAAAATATTGCTTACTGTTAATGCTCCCGTCTACCGACCATTTTGATTTCGTAAGCATAACGTTAATCCTAATGATGGTTTCGGAGGAATTATCCGATTTTTTTCTTCAAAAATATTTTGGAATATTTTTAAAACTGGAAACCTACAAACGAATCATCAACATAGGGATCAAATGTTATTAAAAATCGAAGAGAAAATGTAATTCGACGAAAATGTTTATTATATTTTTTTTATTTTTGGGTGCATACTTTTTGCATTCAAATAGCTGAAATAGTTCAGATTTGAGGACTAGAATAGAAATTCCAAAGAAATTACATTACGTTCACGATACCGTGATGGCCGATAGACGAGACCCTTAAAGTAGCTCAGAAAGGCATTCAGATCAAAATGTTCCGTAAACTTTCTCATGATGTCATCTTGTCACACGGTATTACGAGACCACACACAGCCAACGGCCCGAAGGGAGTTTTCCAGAAGCTCAAGGGAGAAGTTCAGAGACACCTCCTTCATATCTGGCAATATATAACTACCATATCTTCGATGAGCTCATAAAAACACTGCAAGGTCTACAGTTTCAAACGAACGAAGTCAATGAGTCCCAGCGCAATCGTTTCCAACGGCAAAAAGAACTTTAAAGAGCCTGGCATTCTGTTGACACAAGATGGCAACAATGGTATAAATGCCTACGAAATTTCAGAAAATATTTTTGAAGTTCACGTTAAATAAATTATGACAAATATCTCCTACCTCGTTATTAATTGACTAAAGAATATTGCACGCTTCTTAAAATGTTCGAAATAAATATTACTAATTCTAGATCCGTTTAATAATCTAAATAGTCTAATTCTAGATCCGTACATATAATACTTTATGTAATGGAATGTTGTTGTGCTTTCAGCAAAATCTTTATTTTCTTTCTAATGTAACTTATTTTTAATTATAGTTTATAACAATATTCTTCAAGATTATCGTATTTTTAAAACTGTATTTAAAATTAAAAGAAAATGTCAATAAATGTACTAGTATAGTGACACTTCTACATTGATAGTGGTAAAATTGTTTAATGGATATATGTCTTGCTAGGCAGAAATTATATGTTTTTTATTATGGAAAAAAATGTATAGGAATATTTAGTAATACGATTTCTGGTTACTTGAAGTTCAAATTATATTAGTCCCTTACTATTGTCAGATAACTTCAATATATGTATTCTGAATCAAATTACAGTTTCTCAAATAAGTAATTTTTGTCCTGAGAAAAGTTCAAATAACTGTGGGTATAAATTTATTTGCCTTCAGACCAATCATTTGAATCAATTATCTCGGAAAATGTGCTGATTTAGAAGCAGAAGAAAGGAAAACTAATGAAGATGAATTCACTAACATTCGGATTATTATAATGTATACAAATTATTAGTTAAAAGCATATTGCTTAAAATATTAAATGTCTGATGAACTTTGAAAAATAGGGAAGCCTTATACATTCTAAAAAACTTTTCTATTCTGAAGGATGATATTTGATATTGTGTTAATGGATTGATTTTAAATGATAACTGCCTTAGATTGTCTGTTATTGGAAAATGTAAAAACAAGTAAATCAACTAATAAAGACACAGAAGAATTTTTCTATGGGGTTAATATCTGTTATTGGAAAAAGAGGATTGGAGCTATTAGATCAGTTAGAGAATGGAAAGTTCTGGAACGAGATATGTTTATGAAGTTGCTGCTAGGTATAGAATTGTTTTATGTCGGAGCCAAATATTATTCTATGTTATTGACTTTATTTTCTTGTGTTATTGAATTAAGTTTTCTCTACAACATCATTTAAACAAATATCTAAAGTATACTCTAAAAAAGGTGAGTTGAGTTGTACTTTATATATATTTTTAAAGAGGGTTATATGATGTGCAGCCATGTTTACATTTAATGCTTCGTTTTATAAGAAACATAATCTGAATACGGAACACTTTTGAAAGCTTGATTTATATTTGAATTAAAATTCAAAATAGATGTATTTATATTTGCTAAATATCTAACAAATTCTTAATACTATTAGAGTATCAAATAGTTTTGAACATCGCTTTTCTGAGAATTTAAGCTTCTTCAATCCCCCAAAGTCTTAAAGCTTACTTTTATAACATTATTTACCTTAGATGATATTTCTTTTCCTTGCTTATGTCAAATACCTTTATTATGTGTTTGGAATGCTACACATTTTACCAATTAAAATATTTTAAGAGAGCATAATTTTCAATTTTCATTCTCAGCAAAAATGCAAAAACGCTGTTATGAATTTTAAAATTTTCTGTTCTCATGATCTCTGCTACTTTTTGAAATGAAGGAATATAAATTAGTTTATTTATATTTTATACGGCATGAGTTCTTAAAGAAAAGTGTCTATACTGACATTCATCGAAGTTTCCAATAAATACGACAAAACGAAACCACTTACCGTGATGCTCTGATCAAAAAAGACACAAGTATGATCACCAAAGTCACCCATCTTATTACTAATAATGCACCTCCATAGGAATCAATGCGTGGGCTGAGGAATCTGAGGAATGTGATTTTGTACTTTTACCATATACGTCTTATTCTCCCAATATCAAACCAAGCGATGCAATCTGTTGAGTTCTAGAGGTAAAGAAATGCATGAGAAAGGAATATCTTCGTATGGTGATGGGTAGAGATAACTTAAGAATAACAAAAAAAAATTAATTCTTTATCACAATTATTTTAGAAAAAATTAAGAATTAGAGTATTACATTTATTATCAAAATTTTTTAAAAATTTAGAATTTATAAAATAAATTTATTTTTTATACCTGATGAATGATTGTAATTTTAAAAAATCAGATCTAAAAGTCCAGTGAAAATCCGAAAAATATCTAAAAATCCAATTAAAAAGTTGCATATTCGTCATATTAAGAACTCTTTATTAACATTTAATTAAAACATGTATTCAATTATTTTGTACATGCTAAATGTTTTAAAAAAATGTCTTAAAACTGAAATCCCTATAATCATTTTTTTCAATACATAAAATTAAAATCTTCAGCGAATCATGCATTTACTACTACAATACTGGTAACTGACAAAAATTACTTTTATTTTCTCCAAGAATAATTGAATAAAATAAATTATTTTTATCTGAATGAAAAATATTACTTAATTTCGTGGTTCTTTAAAGAAATACATATTAATCAGATTGTTTATTTCTGAACTAATATTAAGTACAAATGATACATTCAAACCCCCAGTATTTTCGACATTTTTGCTAAATGAAAATTTAAATTTTTATCAAGCTGTAATAAATATATAGCACATAACATACCCAACGAAACGAAACAATTTACATTTAAAAAGAAGCAATTAAATGCTTAAAATTTCAATTCAAACATCAGCTAAAATTATACGATACCTTAAAACATTGACTCTATCGCGCATTTTCCTTCAACTAATACTTAGTAGACATTAAATGCATTTGGTTGATTGAAAAATGTTTCCCAATAAAGGAAACTTGACTTCTGTAGATTCAATTATAGCAGAGATCTGCAAACTTCTCAGCCAGAGGGCCACATTAACTATCAAACAGCAGTTTGGGGAACGACTACACACTAGAGGTTCAAATAAATGTGAATCAAAACAAATATGTTGTTTTTAATTATTTATTTTAATATTATTTTATTCACATACTATTTAATAGTACATTGATACACTACACATGAATACATGCAATAGTGGGAATGGTGAAATTGTTTCCTGGTGGCAAAATAGCAAACATTTCTGATTTTAGATTTCCAGTCCAAACATCAAAAGGGACTTGAAATTAACATTAGACAAGTTTTTTCTCAAATTATTCTTCACATATTTGATTCTTGAAAATGTTTTGTTCACATAAGTATGTTGTTCCAAAGATCGAAAGATACCTAGTTGCAAAATTTCGACATTAGGAAAGTTTTCCTTGGGCAAAACAGGTAAGCACCCACCTGTAGTTCTTTGAATGTGTTCCTAAGGAAATCCTTTACTTACAAATCAATCACCTCCTGCTGCAGTTCATTTGGGCAACTGATCATATCTGCTTCAAATGGGTTTTAAAACAGTTTCACTTCTTTTGCGTTTGAACCAAATCAGGAAACCTATCCTGAAACTACAGCTGGAGGCTTTTGATGATCTCGCATGCAAATGACGTGGGGAATTCAGCTGTTGCTTCTGCCATGAACACCTTGTGTTGCTGAACGTGCGTCGGTTAATGGTCTGTACTTGATCCAAAAACAAAACATGTTTAGATCTGAAGGTCCTTAGGTAGGTGTATATTTCAGAACCTAGATTTTTCTCTCCTTGTAGTTTCAGGTTAAGAAAATTTAAATGACTAGCTATGTCATCATCAAAAGCCAATTTCTATATCCAGTTTTCATCAGACAGTAATGGCTGTGGCTTGCCTTTACTTTCCAGGAAGTCACCAATTTCCTTTCTTAATTCAAATACTCTGCTAATAATTGAGCTATCGTATTGCTGTGTAATACTGTAAATTTTGCGGTTGTGTGTCTGTATCTTCTAACATATCTTGGAACTGTTATATGGTTGAACACATGTGACCATATTAAATTCAACACAGGATTATATGCACTACTAATGTCTACATACTTAGCGCACAATGCTTAATGGTGAATGATATCGTGCGAGAATATTGGTTGTGGAATATTTTTCTCTCATTACACATCTGCTTTTCTTATCCAAACAAGCCTTTTTTTATGCCACTCGTGTTCTTTCCTCCATTAACAGTCAGGGTACTGAAGTTAGTTTAATCCAAGTTAAAATCAGCAAATATTTTTTTTTCCAATTCAATGAATATATCCTCCCAGGTAATAGTGTTATATATGCTGTGTAGGAAACACAGATTTTATGCTATGTATCCACACCTTTAATGAACACGAGCAGCTAAGAAGTGGAACAGCTGACTAACGATTCATCCATTGCAATTGAAAAATGGCGAAATTTGCTTAAAGTTTTCGCTGTGAATATACTGTGACTCACAATATATTCAGTCGTATCTTCAACACATTGGGTAATTTTATTTGCATCCAGGGCTACATTTTAAAATTATTTCGACTTTTCTGGGCAAAGTTCCTCAACCACCTCGAACAAATATTCCTTCACCACTCATCATCGGCAAAAAGTTTGCCACTTTTAGCCAGGGCGTAGGCAACTTTATAACTGGATTCATTAAGGATTCTTTTTTTAGAGGAATTACTAAGAACAATGTCCTCGAATATAAGAGTTAATTTTGTAATTTAGAAAATTTTTCGGCATGGACTTACCCTCCAACAATGAATATTTCTCCCAATGTTTGCTTCGATGGTGACGAAGCATATTGTATTATTTCATCACGGACTCGTTTTTGTTGTAAATCCCATACAATTCTTTCTCGACGGATTTTATGAAAAAATATTTCAAACTCCTTTCCTCTTGAAATTATCGACGCTTATCGTCTCTTTTTCTTTTCCTCTTCTTGGCCATCGATAAACACTACAACAAAGTTACTTCAACATGAATAAATAGTGAAACTGAAAGCACACGATATCCCTCAATAAACCTGATTAAGCTAACTAATTTCATTGTAATTATACCTGCAAATGACCCCGTTCATGGACGCGGGCTCGTGGCTGGCGGTTTTCGTCAAGTCGCGAGTTCGAGCCTTGATGGCACCTAAGATCTGGCGTGTAGGTGGGAATGGTTCTCGTGAAATCTGTCGAGGCCCAAAGTCCTTAAATTGGCGTAATGTAGAAGTTAGGAGAGGGAGAGCCAGCTCAGATGTTGTCCTCGTCCATTGACCGAGGTTCAAAAGTATGAGGTCCATCGACAATAGCCCTCGTGCTGCTTCTAGTCCAACGTTAATAAAACCAATGAACCAAACAATTAATCAAAAAAAAAGATTTATCTCGTTTTAATTGCGTGACTTTGCTAAATATATATACAAAATTCCATACCTCAAGCTACATTATTTTGCCAGTAATCAAAAATTTTTTTGATAGCGTACAAAATCATTTCAAGGACATTCAAAATTATGAACTGCTTTTTCTTAACTTTTTATTTTTCATGACCACCATGTACTTAAATTGCTAAGGCTTTTCTCGTAATCAATATAAATTTTTGAAGTTTTTTTTCTAGTTCTTTGCTTAATATGCTTAATAATTCAGTGTATGGAGAATAATGATTTTGATAAATAGTTATTTTTTAAGAATCCACAAAATTAGATATCAAATATGTTTTACCGTTTTTCGTAGTGTCTAATAGAAAAAAAATTTTTAAAGCTATAAATAACTCTAAAGCAACCCAAATTATGAACATAATTGTAAGAAACACTACTAAGAACTTGACAGAAAAAAATTGTTGAAAAGAATTAAAATTAATTTTGTGTAAATAGTAGGAATTTTAAAATATATATATATTAAATTTTTTTAAAAATTAAATTTTTAAATAATCATTTGTTTGAAAATGACTTTTTCCCCCCTGAAATGCATTTTTTCTACGTGATCAAATGTGGTGAATATAACCTTTTCTCTTAGAAACACCTGATAAAAGAAAATTGCTCTCGGGATTTTGTGTTCCCCTAAATGTTACAACAGACGTGTATATAGATCCTTGCCACAGACAGAGAAAGTTAGGGATTGATTATCTTTAGATCGGAATAAAATAACTTGGTCATCATCTATGTGGGACTTTCCAGTCATTAGACATATTTATGACTCTTTTGATTATGAATTGTACGGAAAGTGAAGGAAGTAATAACGGAGAGTTACATTTTTGAATACATTTGCTGATTGAAAACAATGAAGAAATTCCAAATATTTCATCTACATGATGGCCCATTTTAACAGAATTAGACTTATGGTAAGTTTAAAGTTATATTTATTGCCAAAGAATTTCGATCTCAAGAAGAACTTAATTTACATGTGCCCTCTTCAGATCTTAAATATCAGTAATTTTTATCAACATTTTTCTTGCATATCACAATAGAGGAAAAATTTTCTTTTTTCAATTTGATAACTCGCAAAACAACGTTTGTTCTTTTCAATACCATTATGCAGGAAGATAACGTTTGATTCAGTACTTCCGTCAATTACGGGTAATTATGATCTGATGATGTTATAAGGGAATTTTGGACTCTTGTAAAACAATTGTAAATAACACTTATATATGGTCTTAATAACTCCGTAGAAGTAATTCTTTTCAGTCATCCAACCTCAATCAATTAACTCCTATAATTAACTGCATATAGTACTTACATAAAGCAGTTGATATTTAACTATAAATTTAAAAGTTGTACTTTTGGAATTTAATTTTTTTTAAAATTTAAATTTAGACTCTAGAAAATGATAATTAAAAGATATGAACAAATTGTCATCCATTTCTAATTATTAGTATTTCATACGGTTAACTTGAAATTTGGAAAAAGTATGTTTTGAGAAAAATGACTTTAAAGTTAGAAATTTGAATAATTTTGGCATACTTTTTGAATTTAATTTTTGTATCAAAACTTAAACTCTTATTACATAATGAACATAATCCAGATCGGAAAAAATAACTTTGGATGCAAATGTAAGTTGCTACCCTCCGTGGAATGAAAAAGAACGAGTCTTTTTTTTTTTAAAAAAAAATTATTAACTGCATGGTATATTACATAAATGAGAAAATGATGTCTGAAAATGCGAAACACACAGAAAAACAATAAAAATAAGATTTATTGGACTTACGTAACATACAATATGTTGAATTTGTAAAATAACTGATTAATACGTTTCTATAATTTCTTATCAAACCAAACACGCATTGTACGATACATTACTTTTCGCTTTGCTTCAGGCTCAAAAATTCATCAACCTATATTCTCTAAGTTTCACATGAGATCCAACGGAGTTCGATATTTCTTGTATTATAATTTTTTTAATTATAATGCATCTACATTCAACTTTAAGTATTAAGATACTTGAATCATTTCTTTTCAGGTTCAAACTCAGAGCAGGTCAAATATAATTTATTATCATCAGGATATTTCTAAATCAACGGATATCTTATATGTGAAGCAAGATGTTTCTTTATAGATGAATTTAACCAAATTATTTTTAAAAGGCCAAACTCGTACTGAGTAGGAAACTAATTAAGCAATAAATAGTAGATTCTAGTCTAATAGAGTATTTCTACAATTATATTAATATCTGAATACACTTCTATTACTTTTGGGGTTTACTTCAATCCGATAATATTTTTAAGAGATATTTTCAAACGCTTTAATTTTTTTTTTTTTTTTTTTTTGAAAAGTAAAATATATTACTGGTCAAATCAAGAATGGAACTTGACATAAACAAGCTCATAAAATTTTACTTAATAAATAAACCTTTTAGTACGGAATAATTAATAAATGTTGCATAAAAACTTTATATATATATATATATATATATATATATTGCGAATAGTGTCATGATCATGAATACGAGTAACTGAGACGACTTGGACCGCTATTTAGTGAGACATGATGCATACTAAAACAAAACATTTTCGACGCTACGAGAAACATCTTTTGGAATTTCTTATGACTTATTGGAAGACCCACGTTTTAGTCAAAAATCCTTAAATTTCAAAGAATTTTTCTATTTATCGCCTTGATGAATCATAAATAAGTTTTAATTAATTGTATAATGAGCGTCAGTATAATCTTCAAACGACAACTGCGATGTGTATTGATTATTCTTAAGTACTTTTATGTATTTATACTTCTTAAGTTTCATAAGTATAATCGTACTAGTATAAAAAGAGGAACTAGTTGTTGTATATATTGGTACGACTAAAAATAGTCTAGTATAATTCGTGAGATAAATGTATCGTTTGGTATATTTCTATTTGTAAATAAATACATTTTTACAGAGCCTAGTTTTTATGTGCAATGAAGATTCTTTTCTACGTGTATCCATGTTCAAGGTACAGATTTTAAAGGTATTTTTTAAGATTACTTCAATAGAGAGAGAGAGAGTTTTTCTTCAATATTTTTAACGGTTTCTTACTTTTGAAAAATTATTTATATGGTGGATTTAACTTTCAGATTTTTGGAAGAAAATATATTTAGCTTTGTACTCGTACTCGACACGTATCTTCATAAAAAGTCAAAGTAGAAATTGCTTTTCGTCGAATGTCTTAATTTTTTTTACTTCACAGAAATGGGGGAGGGGAGGCCGATAATATGTATATATTTTTGAATTTAGATTTACTACTGAAATGAGACATGCAAACTCTTGATTATATCTAATTAAAAAAAGAAGCGTATTTTCGATAAGCCAAAATTTTAAAAGGCATTCTCGGATATCAATTTTTAAAAGTATCACTTAAAGGTATGTTCTTCTAAAATTCATGTCCCCTAAATTATAGGATTGAGCAATACGAATAGATATTTTCTTCAATAGTGTTTGGAAACAGCAATAATTACGGAAAAAACTTGGTTATAGTAACGATCCATAAATTATGAACTTCAATAAGTGTTGACGAGAGACGACTCAACTTCCCAAGAGGTTTGAAAAATATAACAATAGCGGGAGCCCCCCCCCCCTTTTGGCTGGCTTAAAGAGCAGTAAATGAAAATAAAAGATCTATAAAGCATGAAATAAACTTCGGTTAGAGTTGAATAGGAACAACTCAACTCCAGAAGAGGTTTTAAAAAGTTTAGAATAACAGGAGGTCGTCACGTTGGCTTGCGTGAAGAGCAGTAAATGAGAATTTTGTTAATGTTTGGTTTATTGTATATATTTGTATATTTTATGAAGATATATAGAGTTAAATTTTGGCAGATTAATATATTTATATGGACTGTTTATTTGTTACATATCCATTCCCACTGCTTATCAACCCTTCGTCCAACGATTGGCAATTCTTACAGTTACAAAATAATAGTATTTTAACACACACTGTTGGCAATTAAAATTACAACACAGGAAGGAATGATCTGACGAACATCAAAATCCCACGAAAAGAAGAAAATTATAGGATATACTTATGAGTAATATTTTAGTGAATTTAGACAACGTAGGAGGAACAAACGACAACTTAAGCACTGAATTAAAAAAGTTGTGTAACGGATATCTCATTTGTAAACCGCTTTATAAGTTCAGAGTTTCCTCATAATATCGTGTTATGCTTCGAACAAGAAAAAGAAATTCTTACCAGCAAGTGTCGGGATTCGATAGAGGTTAGATCGTTGCCTAACGAGAGTGTGATTTATCGTTCCGTTATATCGCCTGTAGCACCAATCAAAATCTAAACACTTTTATGGGAATATGGAATCAATCGATTGCTGAGGGTCATACTAAATGACATGTTGGATCTTCATGACCTCTTATGATTAATTCCCTGAGAGGACAGACATATTGTGAGGTCAGCCTTGCAAAACTGTGCGACCACATCACGGACCATTAATCAGGAAATGGGCATAATTTCCTCAACCCCAGTACTTGCTGATACGGGGCGACGACGTTCGCAGCAGCATGGACACTCCGTACGGCGACCATTAATTTGGCTTCCCTTGACAATGCAGCATACAGAGAGACGGTAACTCTGGTGCACCGAATGATAAAGTTGTATACAGGAGTATCACCATGTCCTCTTTTCAGGCGAGTCCCAGTTCTGTGGGCTGAATTCTGATAAGTCTATACGTGTCTGGCAACTCCGAAGTACTACTCGTTACCTGCTTGCATTCGATAAAGGCAGAGACCCTACATCTGGTGTGATGGTTTTGGTAGCTATTGGGTACACAATATGCATATCTCTAGGTTATATAGATGGCATTTTGAACTCAGATTGGCACATTAATAACATCTTGTGTTAACATATAGTCCAATTGTTGTGCACTATTTCCGAAGACTGCCAAACGCCATCTTCCAAAATTAATGCAAGACTATGCGTTGCACGTCGTATTCTGACCCTCTTCCATACACATGAAATTCGATTGCTGTCATGGCCTGCCAGGACTCAAGATCTGTCACCCATTGTGAAAATCTGGTATTGGGATTCTGAGAGACTGGCCTGCTACCCCTCTCCAGCTAATATGGTTGATGAAGTGTAGCATAGACATCAAGCAGCATAGAATGAGTTGCCCATTTCTATCTTGCGATCTTAGTTCGACTCCATTCTTAACCGGGTAAGGGCCGTATTAGCTACCATAGCTGACAGCTATTTCTACTAATTTTACCTCTGTACATCAGCAAACCACTTGCAAATTTAATCGTTTTATCTTCATGCTATACTGTTTACATAAAATAAATGACGTTTTTATATTTGCTTTCCTTCACCTTATTTTAATTTTAATGGCAGGAGTATATGTGGAAAATAAAATAGATGGAAACCAATATGTAGAAGTTTTTCATTTAGAAAATCCGCAATTAGCGAAAAGAAAGTCATAATTGACATAATTCTTGTCTCGTTAAATACTAATGTTTTAGTAATTAAACGTAATAAAAGAATAAAGCGAGGTATTGCAATTTCATAGATAGCACGATTATTTCCAGAACATATTGCGATGTGCATCATATTTAATTATGATAACATTATTCATTCTTATGCGATATACATGATATTTAATTATGATAATATTATATCAAATTTTTGATTTGATTATTTTACTTATATATGTATATATATGTATATATATACTTTACTTTATATATATATATATATATATATAATAATGGCTGAAATAGGAATATCATATCTGAGTAAAGTAGTTTATTCTTTTTGACAAGAGAGAGAGGATTGCATAGAGATAATCGAGAATGCCATAGACGTGGTTTTCTCCGTCTAGGGTAGAGCGGAATGGGAAATAATTTTACCTCGTTTCGAATATATATATATTGAAAAATATAAATGCAAATAAACATTAATACAAATGCATTATGGGATGTAAAGAAAACAAATTAATTTAAAATTTCAAAATTAAAACATTGTTTTGAAAGTACTAAATGTTTTTAAAAGTTATTAAGTAAAAGTTACAATTTAAATACTATTGTTTTAAGGTTTATATTTTGAATGCAAAATTATTTTCATTTTAGCATCTTGCTATGAACGTTTGAATATAAAAAAGAATATTTGACTCTTTGCATTTTCTATTTTAAATCATTTGCATTTTTTCTTTCGTTGCAAACAATACATTTCGTGTACAATTAACAAAAACAGTATCTATAAAGGTTTCATTTTCAGGAAAGATTTAATTATTTTATATAATGTTTTGCTTGTTTAAATATGTCCACGCAAAAGAAGAGAAAAAGTTATTTAAGAATTTATAATTATTTTGTTTTCGTTTTAAATACAACATCATGGTAAAACAAAACAATATATATATATATATATATATATATATATATATATATATATATTTAGATAGGAATGAAGCTATGCTTATATGTGGATACACTTTCAAGTAGTAATTGTAATGAACTATACTTTAAGTGTTACTTAAATTATAACTTTTTTCTTAAAAAAACATACGTTTCAGTAAGCAAAAGAAGAAAAAAAAGTAACCCACACAAAAAATTCTTCAGAGAAGTAATTGTCTCTAATGAAATACTAAAATCAATATTCTTCACTTGAATCTCCAGAAGCAGAGCTTTATTGATGTAATATTTCTGATATTTAGGGGAATGGTGCAATTTTATTTTAAAATTGTTCTTATAAATTCAATATTTTGAATGCATAAATATTTAGATATTTATTTACTATTTACAACAAACTTTTTTTTGGTATATCGTATATAAATAATAAAAAAAAACTCTTATTACAGTAAAATTGTTTTTACTTTCGAAATATTTTTCTAAGAACTTTTATCTCACATAAATGCCAAAACTGATTTAAACCAACTGATACTGATTTAAAAAAAATGAGATAAGAACTCTGCCCTATATTTAACGATAGTTCTTTTTAAAATTTCAAATGTTATGATAATTCTTCCTTTATTGTTTCGGAGAGAACACGTTACAATTTCTCTGAATTTTATGTAGAAGCAAATATGTAAGACAGTTTCAACTGCAATATTTTTCTAGAATAAAGTTTTCGATCATTTTCTTTCGCTTCTGCCTGACAGCGATAAGAAATACTTTAAGTTACAATGAATTTATGAAATGTATCGTAATATGTATAATATTTTAATGTCTGTTTTATATATGTATCAAATAATTAAAATGGACATACTAATACAGTATCATGTGTGAAGTTTCGTCAAATATTTTTGCTAAAAATTGTTTCCTTTATTTTCAGAAATATACATGAATTCCTTGATCTAGATGATAATACAAATACTCAATTTTGAGACCCACAGAGTTTGCATTTTTTAGTTAAGCACGGATTTAAGACACGGAGTGACCAGATGATGATTACTTTCTTCAAAGAGGTTTGCTGTCTTTGGTAAATATAGGCGATGCGCTCCTGGAATGTCTTAGGGATCTTTATTTTTGCAACCGTTATCCCCTTTTTTACACTTCTGACATTCGAAAAATTTACCAAGAAAGAAATACACGTTTTTTTTTGTTAATTAACTAGTATTTAAAGTAGTCTAGATTTATTTTTTGCTCCAATAATCCAATCACAAAGCCAACCAGTCTATTATTTTCAGCTCTTCATTTCTTAAAAAGAAACTCGAAATTGAATATTATGATAAAGTAAAATAAATTTGAAGAGACAACTCAGGAAATATATTAAAGATTAAGCTAACATACCAAATTTAAGAAGTTTGAATTTTCATTACGTTGAGTCTTCGAACTCTCCATGATTGTATTGTATATTTGCAATAAAATTATTTATAAAAAAATGCTATAATTTCCAATATTTTGTCCGTTATTGAATTCAGTTTCCATCCTTAACATTAACACTCCATTCTTGCGCTCAAATATATTAAAATGCTATATAATAACTGCAATTTAATTTCAAAAGTATTATTCAGAAATGTTAAAAGTATAATTACATAACATATAATATAATAAATAAATCAACTTTACAGAGTAACTAGAGTTTTTAGCTAGTATCAAAATAAGCTGTTAACAATAATGAACAATCTATAGGAAATTTCTTTTCTTTTGTATGGGTTAAAGACCCTTAATTCTCCGAAACATTTTTTGAAACAAAGTTAATGCAGTAACTATACGAAAGCCAGCAGTTTCCTATCAATGTAACAAAATACTTATAGGGAACATTAAGTGTTTGTCGTGATAACGGCTTTCTCAAATGAAAAATCATTGCTATGTATCGTTTCGACGAGAGTTTCAGTACAAAAAGAAAAATGATTGCCAATTAGATAACGCATACCTTGTGCGCTTTAACAAGAGTAATATTTTCTTTCTGATATATTGGGCACTGAAAATTAGTTTTGAGTAGTTACTTTGTATGTAGGTATGAATTTGTATTTTTAAAGTTTTACGATGTGAAGAAACATAAAAATTGTCTTTCAATAACTTTTAACTGATTATATATATATATATATATATATATATATATAGGTTAATTAGCATTGAAAAAGATATTCTCATTGTTTCTGACTCTTAAATATAAATGTAATTTAATCATTTATGTTTTAAAATGCTGGTTTTTTTCATACGTGAAAAGCTTCCCACAAATACACAGTTATAAATTTCATTTTACACTAAACTTTCCTGCATAAACATTTGAAAATGTAGAAACTTTAGGGATTAATTATTATAATACTTGAATTTAGATAATAAATATTGAAACATTTTAAAAATAGTAGTAAAGGAAGTATGCTTACCATTCTTCTAGAAAGAGCCTTGACCGTCCCGAATTTTTGGTACTATCCGGGGTTTGAGAATTGCTTGTCTTGCGAGGAAGTTTTTAAATTTTAAACTATCTTCTGCTATAGAATTGTTATGCACTTTTAAAAAAAATAATGATGTTCAGGAACAAAATTTTTTCTCAAGTGTACACAATTTTATAGATCTTCTTATCCAGTACTTAAAGTTGTGGTGAACCAGTTTTCATAGGTTAGTAAGTTTCAATGGATAAATATACAATATGAAATTACCTGGTCTGATTTAGAAGAGAGTGCAAAAATTGTTAATCAAATTATAAAAGATCCCAAAAATTTCGATAACCTATTTGATGAACGTACATTGTTTAATCACTTGTCTCAAAACTAAAGGGTAGGTTGTAGTTCAAGTCCTGAGAAAGAACTGGGTACTTTTGAAGATATGTGATAAGCAATTCTCAAGGTATTTCAAAAGATTGATATCTCATGATGTAATATTTCTAAAATCTTCCAGTTTGCAATGCATTTGCCTGGAACATCTGCTGCAGTTAGAGAAAGGTTTTTAAATTTTGTGAAACATTTGATCTTCAGAAAGAAGCAGACTACTATTATTTACTATTAAACATCTCTAAAATGTTAAAATTAGCTAAGAGCATTCATGTTGAGAATTTTACGACGTATTTTAAACAAACCAATTCTGTAAAAAGTCATATAAGATGAAAAATACAACTGAATAAATAAAGTGTACTGATTCAGTACACTATTAAAACTTTTCAGTAATTACAAAAATATATCTTAAATTTAATCCAAATAATATGATAAGTCTGAAAGAAAATATATTTAAATATATGAACATAAACAATTGTGCCTAGAAATTATCATTAATTCATCTAAAATTGAATGAAAATTTCTGGTTAACTTATGGGTTTCATTCATTTTCAAAATTATTCAGTTGCAAATTGTTATTTTAAACTGAACTTTCTTTCTTAGGCATTTATAACTATGTATCAAGTTTGGAGTTAATTTACAGGTTTCTTAAATTTAAATAATAATTATTGAATCATAGTTAAAATAAGGTAGTAGAGAACGTTGTTCTAAAATCTAGAGAAAAGTAATTGCGGCTAAAAATTAAGATTTAATTCAGTTGTAATTTATTGGAAATTTAAGAATAATTTATAGCTTAAAATAACTACCGAAAATTGCTGTATTTAAAGGCAAGTGAAATATTTCAGTCCGTTACGTATAAAGTAGGAACTGTTTTAGAAGTAGTCAAATAGCTGATAAATTAAAGCAATTAAAAATATTCTTAGTCCAACAAAAAATGTTTATAAATTTTAAATTTTTTTCGCATCATTATCTTTCTAAGCCAATAAATCTTTATTAACACACTAGCGATTGCATACTTTAGTTTATCTCCACTTACTTAACTATTAAACTTAACTTTTAACTTACAGCTTAATTTAATCTCTGTTGAATCTAGAGTACATAAAATCAACATACAGATGTGTTACTATAGCACACAACGGCTACAAGTAATACACGTCATTACCATAGGTGGAACTCATCGTCGCCGAAGTGTTGATAGATATATAATAATTTTAACTAACATTTGAAATGTTTTTTCAATATATTCACGAAAATAATGTTTAACAGTACCAGTACAGGCAGGAAAAATAAAATTCCGATTTTAAGACTTTCTGTTTTTGATATTTATGTTTTAAAGTTGTTCGTACAGCTTAGTGTGTCTAATAATATTATTTTATTCATTGTATAAAATTACGAAACTATTTTATCAAAAAGTTTTTCTTGTCATTTGAGTTGAATATGGGCATGATGTCTCAGATATATCTGAATATAGGTACTATATATGTTTAAAAATAATATTCCGTAGATATACAAAATATTTTAGTCTTCACATATAAAATAATACACGAAGATAGTGAACCAACTTTTTAAAAGTATTACTGCATAATTGCATAAATTTGTAAATTTGGAAATTTAAGTCAACGGCCATTTTTTTTAATATAAAAATTGTTTCTTTAAATTTAGATATTATACAGAAAAAAATAATTTTTGTTAACTATATGCCCAAGTACATTTTTACAGAAGTATTAAAAATATAGAAAAGCAAAACAGAAGGGTAGTGAGAAAGATGAAGCGGGGAGGGGGAAAGGTAGCATATAATTACTAAGCCTACGTAAAAAGATAATTGTTAGTATGATGATCAAGGGATTATATTGGCATGTTTAGCAGATTATGTTAGATTAGAACTCAACGCTTTCAGAACAATCTCAGGAGGTACTCGCATCTTATTCCGGTAAGAGATTTATTTGATAGATTATAGAAGTTGTTAGCTCTCGAGGATAGGATAATAACTGTGGAGAGCGTCCTCTTTATTTGAGGAGTACATAAAGATATTTTGGAAGTAACTGACTACTTTAATTAAATGGTCTCTGTTTGAACTTAAAGGGACTCGGTTCCCTTGAACCATTTTTTTTATTAATGCATTTAATAATTTGGTTTTAGCAAGCTTTGAAGTGTTTCCATTCAAGAAAATGATTTTATGTGAAAATTTGAATACCTTGTTAACACAATTTTAAAAATTTAAATTTTTTTAAAAAAAATTGAAAATTTTCAAAACCCTGCTCCTCCTTTATTTAGTAATTTTTTACAATGAAATTTTTTTATAATATTTTCAAGGATATTTTAAACAAATTTAAGGATCAATTTTGTAATAACTTATTAAGTTTTGGAGAAAAAAAATAAAATGTTGGTCGGCATGCTAAAATTCAGCATAAAACACAGATATCTCTTACATTATTATTTTTTTTAAAAAAAGCATACATTTCTTTGCAAAATGGATCCCCAATTTTGTTACATGTATTATACATAACACACAGAAAAAAATGGAAGTGATTGATAAATATTTGTGGGAGGAGTAGCATTTTAAATGCAATGATTTATCGAAAAAACAAAAACTGAGAAAAACCCTTTTAAAGTTTATAACTCTGAAAAAATAAATATTATATACTTCAATTATCTTAAAATACTCTTTTATATCATAAGCTATATATTTTTCTTTGAAATAATAGCATTTTCACAAAATTTCATTAGATATTTTTAATTACTGATAATATTTTTGAAGGTGTTAATTACAATTAACGAAAATGAAAAATTATGGAAAATGTAAAACAATAATAAATACAACGATTTTTAAAATATTTTCTTCATATATCACCTATATTATATTTATATGAAAATATATAATGAATAAAAACACAAATTATGAAAAAAAATTATATTAATTGCCTTAATTTATATATTATACATGCATATTTTATAATGAAAAAAAATATGATAGAGATGTATTATTTGCACCTCAAAAGTATCCTGGTCTATATATAACACCTTCCTTTTTTTCATCATTAATGCTCCTCTTTTTAAAACTGCTTTCTTCTACTAGTATATATGCACACTGATATTTGTTGTTTCATTCTTAATAATTTTTTTCGCAATTCCAGTATTACACTAAGATCATGCGTGCATTTCCCAAAAGGTATGCACATAGCTTTTTGTGTCTTCTTGACTCATCGTCTTTTTAATATGGCCTTCTGATAATAAGAAGTTAATTTCTTTATAGTAGGTTCTTTCAAAGATGCATGACTATTCCCACCTAATGAGATGCCTCGAGCTCTCGATTTCTTCACAGTATTCCGTAAAGCAGTACCTAATCTTTTAATCATATGATTTATGCATTCCTCTTTTTTTATTTTGACATTATTCCCAAAGATATTTCTTTCAGATAAGTATTTGAAAAATTTACAATATTCGTCAGACAATAATGTAGAATATCGAAATCCTAATGATTGTGATATTTCTCACAGTATCAATGCTGCCTCCATTTTCATCGAACCAGATGAACCAGTGTGATTGATATCACATTCATCTTTATGTCCTTCAAACCACAGATCATATTCTGCACTTGACTTCCCAAGTTCTCTTTTTGCTGCAGAACAATGTCGACATACTTTGCACATAACTTCAAAGTCGATGACATAGCCAGTAAGTATATCGATGACCCAACCAAAGCCAATTAAAGATGTAAGGCCTCGTGTCATCCAAATACTATCAAAAGAAACACTTATGTCGAAAAATTTGACATCAGCAGGTACTTCATATGCATTTCGTATTACAGTATGTACTTCTTTTAGCATAGTCTTTGCAGGAATACCATAGGCTTTGTGAAGAAGTTTAGTACATTTGCTTTCTGTCCTCGATGAAAAATGCAAGATATTTATGGATATACAAAATTTCTTGATGGCTGAATTACCTTTCTCTATGTTGCAGAATGCTTGTGTGACCATAAATTGATATCAGGAATAATTGTATTTGTTTGCCTTTCATTTGCTATTTCTACAGCACAAATTTTAAAAGCACAAGAATTTTTTTGTCAAATTCCAGGCACATCAGTTTGTCAAACAGTTTGCTGGATTGTAGAAAGAATATACATAAATTTCCAGTATCGGAACAATCAGTCTTTTCAAGATTTTAATAACTGTTCAATTCTGATATTAGGGACAGCAAATTTTTCTTATGTAGAATCAGCTGTATTATCAGCATCACTACACCAACGTTTACAGTTCATTTGCTTTCAATGACAACGCCGTTTTACGCGAGGCATTTTTTATCTTCAATTCTCAAAAAAATAAACAGCAAAAACTTCAACAGAAACAATAATAAAAGAAAGTCTTGATAAAAACCGGTTTTTTTTTCTCAATATAAAATGTGTTTATAATTAGCTCGCTATCCATATTACAATCAAAACACGAAATATCAACAACAAATCGCTTGTAATGAAAGTTGTAGTCACAAAAAAAGAACGCTAAAATGTTACAGTAATGATGAAAATGAAATAAAATTAATTTTAGAAAAGTATTGATAAAAAAAATAACATAAAATTACTGACATCTCTAAAAAGGGGCGTGGTCAAGTCACAATTTTTTTTTGTTTACATTTTTCCAATTTCATTTTTTTCAACCTTCTCGTGCTCGTTCATACTAAAGTAATACATCAATCGAAAGAAAATAATTCAGAGAATATTTCTAAACAAAAATAAAAAAAAATCGAATTTTTTTTTTGGTCATTTTTGGGTACCGAGTCCCCTTAAGTGAAAAACGCATGCATGAATTGTCTAACTTAGGATATAATGTTAGACAGCACAGTAGATTGTACATTTTAAAAGTCAATACATCTTGTTTTTCTCGTTTCGTGCAGTTTCGCGCTTCAGTCGGTCATGTTACATTTTATGTCATGTATCAACTCACATTCAATGGAATTTTTTTTAAAAAAAACTCAATATATTTTTTTTATTATTTCAGAAAAGGTAACAAGTTACAATTGCTTACAGAGTTAATTTTGATCTAGATTCTATTAACCTTAAATCTCCTTAGTCAATGATTTCTAATATGTATCTTTCTTTCTCTCTTTGTAAGAAGATTAAAAATCACGACGAAACTCTTTCCAAAAGTTATGAAGATGAAAATTCTACCAAAACACTATTGCAATTACTTATATTGTAAAATAAATTACAGTCACGTTTTTCTGAAATCAGAATTACTGATATCCTTTTGTATCATATACCTTGAGTTCTTCGTTATTGTTTATTCCAATCAGTTCTTCTTGTAACATGATATTCAATTCTTCAATGCCATCGTGCGGATCGATAATCTCTACTGTGGTATTTCCATAGTCAAAATATTTTCAAACCTGGTTGTATAGCTTGTGTGAATGGCATTTAAGTGTTGAAAGTAGGCCGAAATGTCCTTATCCAGGCAATTATCACATATTCGAGTCCTGTTCCCATTACAGATCTGTAATATGGATTAATAACAGCTGTTACAAGTTAAATGGAACTGAAGTTGTAAGTCCTAACCTAATATAGAAATTAGGAAAATGAGTTATCAAATCAGCTCCAGTCCTTATCCCTTGACAATGACTTAACGTTGTAAGGTACATTACTGATAGCGTCTCATTTTCTCTAGTACAACTTAAATCAAGATTTTGCTTTGCTTTGCTCTTACAAGCATGCGTGTTTCCTTATGGGACGGCACTGCTTCCAAATTTCCACACTACTCTCCCGCATATTACAAAATTTCAAAATATAGCAGCTATACTACATCCAAGTCATAGTATAAGTTATTTCGACCAAACATAATATCTTGGATTTGTTACGAACCATAATTATGAAGAAATAATTTTTATTACTGGGTTGTATTAATCAAAGTAATTTTTTCGCAAACTTCTTTAATAATAATATGCCTATATATATAAAAATAATTGTAGGCATTTTAATGAAAAACCCTCTTCTAATATTATCAAACAGTAAAGAAAAATCAAGTAGTGTCTTCAATAGAAAGCTTTAAAAATAAAAAAAAAAAAAGCGAAGAATAAAGCGAATCAATAAAAACTTGCGGAAGCCATGGGTAAAAAAAAGTGTAATTAACGAAAAGGGCTAAGAATTGAGTTAATTCCATTCAAGCTTATCGTTAAAGACTAAAACATTTCTAATTAATTAGATAACTTAGTAAATGTATAAAGGACGGGTTAATTTTATTACTGAAAGTGGTCGTTTGGTCCCAAGTGTTCATCTCTGTTAAAGATAACATTTTTCATGAAATTAGTTTGATTATTTAATTTCACGAATGAAGTGATCCGATTCCAGTTTTTCTAACAACTTATCCGGACAATAGAATTTGTTTATTTAATTCTTATTTATAAAGAATAGCTTTTAAACAATAGATTCACAAAGATATCTAAATTTCATTCGCACAGTTTCTGTTCAAAAGAGAAAATCCAAGCTTCTTTTACAAAGTTCTTTATAAATTTATAATTATACATAACAAGAAATGTAAATTAAATTTAAAATAGTGAAAAAAAAGGCCATAGTTGTCTTAATACGATGACGTTAGATTGAAAAATTAATACTTGCATGACCATAACATTCTTAATTGTTGCTCAGTATTCAAAATTCTTTTTGTATTTGAAAGCTGCCTGTATCCTTTATATAATAAATAATTCACTTTTCTACATAGTCCTTATTCCTCTACACATACTAGCGTCAACGCGTGATTACTAATGAGAATCCATAGGAGAAGAATTCTGGTTGTTGTTGTCGATACCAAATTTTAGTGGTGGCTTTCAACTTTGCTTTCACCTTTTAATTCACTTTCCTATATTGTCCTTATTCCTATCTACATACTAGAATAATTATGGTGGCTGTTGTCGATACAAGGTTTTAGTGGTGGTTTTCACCTTATCGTTCCTTTTCTAACGTATTTTTCTGTGTGGTCCTTTCCTCTTTCTTTATACTTGCACCTGCACGTGACAAGTCAGGCAAACTTGTTGGGAAAAAAAATCAAGTGGTTGCTGTGGACATAAAGTTTTAGTAATTCAAACGAAAATTATATGTCGTTGAAGTACTCTTTCATTTTTGAGAGGAGGTGATATTCCGAAGTTGTGAGGTTGGATGTAATAAAAGCTCACTATTTCAACCTCTTCTACAAGTGGATCGCCATTTTCTGCAGTTTCAAGGACATCAACGACACCTGGAAACAAATAGATGAAAGATGTAATTTTCAGGTACAATATAAGATTATTTAAAACTGGGTAATAAAAAAAAGTCATGACCAATGGAGGCATTATTTTTCACGAGTACTCATACATATTAATGTAGTACATTTTAAAATTTATTGTTCAACATCTTATTTATTTCAAATATCACACAAAAAGTATATATATATATATATATATATATATATATCGATTATAGTCTTGAATTTTGAGGATGTAGTAATATAATGTCTTTAATTTTTGTTCTTCATGGTTGATGTGGTATTATTCGAGTATTTACTTCGATATTCGATTGCAACATGGAATTTCGTAGTGAATTATGGAAAGTGCGAGATAATAAATTAAATATGATTTCTCATTCATCGTATTGCTCTGAGGGAATGATTGGTAAATTTATGTCTACAGAGACGTAAATTCTGACCAAACAATCAATCAACACAGTTTCCTTTTTTAATTTATCAAACATCTCACAAACTTAATTGAAAAGTAATGACTTTCAAGACATAATGATTTTTACTTGTAACTCAATTTAGCAATTATTTTCGAACATGAACTCTATATCTACCACCTAAGCAATATATTTTTTTCTTTCCTTCCAGGTACTTTTAACGTTCTTGGAAGTGAAAAAAATGAAGATCACTTGAGATGAGATTAAATCTACGAGATCTCATTGCACCCAAACTTACTCTTCTTTACACAAGATGAAAATGTACTCTAAGAAATATTATTTTCGTTCTCATAACCACATGAAAGAAACCATTATAGCTTGTTGCCCACAAAATCCAAGAGAATTCTTCTCCGACGGGTTTGTTTGACTAATCACTCATTAACTCAAGAACATTGAAAAGGATGGAACTGTATATAAAAGTGAACTATTCATTACATCTCGGATATATGAAACTTTTAAGTGCAACAAGAATTTTGATAATCAGCTTTTAATTAAAAATATTATGGATATGGTTACATTACCTTTCAATCAATACACATAATTTTCTAATTTAGCACACTTGTGGCCCTTCTTAGTACAATTTTATTCTGTCTGAACGATTTAACATTAGCCAAAGTAGTTCAAGCAGATACCCTGAGAACAGAAAAATGTTTTTCAGTTTTATAATTATATGATGTTTCTATCAGAACATTGTATTATTTATTTGAACAGAACATTCCATCGTACTTCTCCCTCTGTACGAGTGCTTATAATATCACTAATTACTTACATAGCTTTTTCGGACTTTATTCGATTTCCGATATTTTTAGAATCGAAGTAATTTCATACCTTCAGAATTCTTAGTTGATTAAATTGCATTTATTTCACACTTTCTTCATATCAGTTATGCCGATTCCCTCATGTCGATGGCTATGATTGTTATTCTTTTCTAACCAAGATTTTCTTTATTAATTGTTTAATACAAGAACAGAATATCTAGGACTTTGTCCATTTTTTGTGGATGTCTCGTTCACTTTGAGTCTTTGTAATTATTCGCATTAGTTAATGAAATAAACGGTAAAACCTTATAATCTGTGAGAGACGCTTAAATTTTATCACCCACTCGCAAGGAGTGGAATTAATTATACAATTTTAAGGGGATATTACCTAATACATTTAAGCACCCGGGAGAATAAAGTCTTATATTTTTGGAGTTTACGAATGGAATTTTCATGATACTCAAATAAAACTCTGCATTTGCGGATCGTCATAGAATTGGAGGAAAGAACATCAGCTAAATTCATGTTTTCTTCGATAGCAGTGATCAATACATATTTCTATTCTCACCTTGGTTTTGTATAGTTGTATTTTAACAGGTTTTTAAATCTTGTCTCTTCATGCCGTTGCATAAAATTGTGAGACTAGTCGATAAACCCCGTTCTAATGCAGTATTAATTCAGAAACAAAAGGTAATCGAAATTCTTACATCAAAAAAAGAACTAATTTTATTTTAATTAATTCAAAGAAAGAAGAAATGAATAATTGATTCGTATGTTGCTACATTAAACCAAAACGAAACGTAGAAATATCAGTGTCTAAAAATTCTTCACTTTGAGAAAAACGAATTTATAAAAGGAGTTAAATCTTCGCGGAATGCATCATACGTTATCAATGCACAATTTAAGTAATAACATATATATATATATATATATATATATATATATATATATATTCTAAGGCTTAAAGAAAAAAGCCATCAATTAAGATACGAAATTTCATCTTATAGGAATATTTTTACTGGAGATAAAATTCTGATTGTATGCCCATATTCAATAGCAGCAACTACAAAAAGCACATTATTCAACAAAACTAATCTAAATATACATAATATATTTCCATGTTTGATTTAAAAAAACAATTACGAAAATGTATTTAGAATGACTGTTAAAATTACAAAAAGCAGCTCAATTATTTGTTTTTCAAATTCCGGAAATTAATTTAAAAAAGAAAAAAAAAATTGGGAGTGTATTACCTTGTTTTGAGACTGTGATTCAAACGACGATTTAAGTTCAGTCAATTGTATACTAAAACGTAAAAATTAACCTTTTTATTTAAATTTACATTATTTCTTTTGTTATCATTATTTCATTTCCAGACTTTTAATTTATGAGTAATAACATATTCCCTTTTCATTTTTATTACTAATTTATGTGTATAATTTTATTTAGATAATTTGTATTTTGTAAACTGAAATTAGTTCTATAATGAATTTATAACATAGTACGTTTTAAAAATAGTATGTTTGTTACATAGTATGTTTTATTACTTCAAATGTTTTAAGAAAATATAATTTCAAGTGATTTAAAAATTAATTTTCTATTTAATATTTTGTTATGTTTTTTATCTCCTTACATTGAATATGTTTTAATGAAATATAAACGATTGAATTACAGTACATCAAAGAAAGTAACTTGAAGTCTATGAGAATTTTTATATAATATAATAACTATGATTCATGAGAATCAAATCATGTAAATGATCTTATTTAAAAGCTGTGTAGGTGGAATCTTTTAAATAAAAATTATTTTTATTAGTACATATAAATTAGACTAATTTTTAATAACTTGAATTCATTTCAAAGCAGGTATTGATGTTTCATATTGTGAAAAGATAAATTCTACCCTATTATGAATCAATAACAATTTTTTAACTTATAAACTAATGAATTTTGTTGCAGTTTTTGATTTGAGCTATATGGTGCTTGTTGGTAGAAAATTTCATGTTGAGCCTTCTATCCAACTGTAATCATCATATATTGCTTAGGAATAATAAAAGTAGCAAAGTTTAAAACATATTGGTTTGTGGTTGTTTGTGTAGAACTCTGAAATATTTATATATTAATTCCAACATCAGCCTCATCATCTGCTTTTGGATATAAAATTACTTAATACAAAATGGAAATACACTAAAAGAAATATTCCGATTCAAAGATCACAACTATAAAAATAGCTTCTAAATTTAAAGCTTTTTACCAAGAAATTTCTAACTACTAACAAACTCTTTAAGTGGCCGGATAATTTCTGTCAGAGCAACAACTCTATTTAGAAGATGAACAACTAAAAATAGTTTTTTAGGTATTATATAACTTTACTTCACAAAATATATAGCTTTACTTCATCATAAACTATTATATTTCTAGAAATTTGTTTCATTTAGAAGCTCTAGACAGTAAAATAGACATTAAATATCATTATGGGACCTATAACATCTAAATAGTTTATAAAAGAAAAGTAAAGCTTCTCAAGAAGAATGAATATCGCCATAAATTCTTACAAAACAAAACAAAACATTTCTTAGTATAAATGAGACATATCTGCACTTTTCACCTATTCTTCTTTTAACGTAAATAAACTCTTTTCTGCCAAAGACCTAAACACTTAGTAGAATCCTCAAAGCGCTTACAAAAACTCGAAGTCTACAGAGACCTTCTTTTATGCCTTTTGTATACGTTTCTCTATCGGCCAAAGGACTCATCCATTATGTTTAAACACAAACTTCCAACCAGGACCATTCCTCAGCGAGTGAAAAGCTTTATAGCTCCCATGGGTCCTATTTCCGCGGTTTATGCATTAAGAAAAGTACACGGTATGAATGATTTGGCGAGTTAAAACGCAGGTTTGTTCGCCTAATTAGGTGATACTTCTTCGCGTGTGTCACAAGTTGGCGATTTAATACTTGGCTCGCAATCCTGGACACGATATGGTTCTTGGTACTAAAGCCTAAATTTCTGCAACGCCTAGATTCTTTAACAAGATTAAAATGGCTGTTTTAATGGGTTTTTCTAGACGTAATATAATTTTGTTAAAGGTTAATGGGACTGCTCGTGCCAAATATATAAATATGAATAAAGCGATCAGGAATTTTATAGGATTTTATTAATTATTCGCGTATGAAATTGAATAAGGTATTTTCATCACGCATTTCAAATAATCATTTCGGCTGAATGTCATTTTAATTTACAATATCGAGAAAAGTTTCATAGAGGTAGAGCAGGTATTATTTTTAAAATTAGGGTAATATATTACGACCTCATTTGCACTTCTTCGATTATCGCTCGATTCGACACAAGGCGATTACTTTTTGTAGCCGAATTTTCTTTCGTATTTTCTTCTCATACATAAATAAGCTTATTATGTGAACTCATTGACCCTATAGAAAAAACCAAACTAAAGAGAATTATGAATGGTACATACACGTACAGTAATTAAATAGTAATTTTGGGCTTTTGTATACTGTTATGTATAATACAACACTTGTAATTATAAAGTGTACACACATAGTAAGTCAACAAACGCAATTTGTACATGGTTAATTAGTAAATTAGTTTTGGGGGTAAATGTGGCTGTTTTATGTTCTTTGACTATGAGGGATATAGTAAAATTAAATTAATAATGAAATTTTGTGGCCTATCAAGTATTTCAGAAGAACCTAGGAGCTTAAATACAAAAATTAACTTTTTATTTCCATTTTAAACTTAATAGGAAATCCAAAATAAAATATATCACGTAAATTAATATAAAAATAACTCCTTATTTACAATGTGTTAAAATAACCTCGGGTTAATAGCACATCTTAAGGGCTAAAAAGGGACTAGTTGTGTATTATACTCTATTACAAACTTTTAATAAAGATGACTTGTTTTTAGGACATCATGTTTATTTGGATACATCTTTTTAGACATAAACTATGCACAAAATTTTTACAAGAACAATTTTTCAACGTTTGTTTTTACCGAAAACCAAAAACTTTTTCTTGGAACCAAACTAAATTCTTTTTTTTTGTTATTTTCCAGTAAATATTCTAAAAACAAAAACATGATGTGGTGTTCCTAATAGCATATTTTAATTTCTTTCAAACATCTTTAAATATTTAAAAAAATATAGTTTAATAAAGAATATTGATAAAATATTTTCCAATCATTTTAAGTTTAAATCGTTTTCTTTTAAATATTGAATATATCACAGTACTCTACATCAATTCCTTTATTTGGAAATTTATTTCTGTTAAGAAAAAAACAATTATAATAAAAAAAAATTCGCTTAGAATTATTCGGTTATATTTCCCCCTTAAAATAGATCCTGTGTATTTAGAATGATAAATGTTATCGAAAGTTTATTTGATAGAATAACCCTAACAAAAACAAAAACAAAAACAGCGTTACTCGGAAATATATATAAATAAATAAAATACGCTTAAACATTTATTATAAGACCCGATTTTGGTACAATGTAGTATTTGATGATAACTTTCTAAATGCGTCTAGGTAATGTTATCAGAAAAGACACTCTTTATAGCTTTATTACTCCTTATCACAGTTTTATCAATATAATATAATTGATAATGGCTCTAAGAAAGATATTACATATTTGACTAACTCCCTTAAGTGGCATAGCTAAGTATAACTTTTAGAAACTGATTTTCACCATTGCTTATTTTTATATTTTCCAACTTTGACCGAAAATGCTCTATCAAGCCAGCATTTCAAACTGCAATCGAATCTAAACATTAGTTCCAAAGATACATGCAAAATATCTTAAAGATGCTATATGTTAGATTTAACGGGTCCAATTATTAATCTTTTAAACGATGATAAGGTCTAATATTCTGATCACTTCGGATAACGTTTATCACTTTGGTATAAATTACTCAAATGAGTCTTAATGGAGCCCAATTGCTGTAGCTGTATACGAAAAATTGAAGGGTTTTAAAACGAATTTCTAGTTCTATTCTTAAGCCCTGTAGTTACACTAGAGGTATTTAAACCACCTCGTATGTCAGTTGCTGAAGCAGTAGGTCAGTTTCATTACAACACGCATAACTAATGTTTGCATTTCCTCTCATTAAGGTCTTGGCATTAGAATACATTAATGCTCTTCAGAAGACTTAATTTTAAAGGCTAGTGGATTAAAACATTAGGAATATATTAGATTTGGCTCAAAAAAGGGTGGTTTAAGACTGATTTCATTCTTTCTTTCTGTGAAACTCTGATCACCAATACAAATGAAATATTTTACATTATTATTTTATTTTTATTCCTCTTAGTAAGTTAATTAGTTCCTTTGTTTGCATTCGTAAAATACAAATTTGATTTGTAGTAGAATTTCTATATCTGCTCATAAATAAATAAACAATGCATATTATCAGTATTTCTTAAGTAAAAGCTAGGAATTTGATATCAAATTTTATTTTTTCAACTAAATAATTATGAAAAAAATCAGAAGAGTTCAGGCCAGGATTTAAAAGCTAGGAAACCTTTCACATTGCTGCATGAAAAAGAAAATGAAAATAAAAAGAATTGCTTATTTAATAAACGAGATATTCAAAATGAAAAATACATAAAACAAAGTGATGCATGAAGTTAGGTAAGCGCGTTGTGCATCTAAAAGTTGTAAACAGTAAAGCGACAACAGAAAACCGGAAAAAATGTACTGCTTAGATTTTTCTATTGAATGGCTCATACACAAGCAAATGCTTAGCTACCGTTAATTTTTCACTTCAGTTTATTATTTTTTATTTCACTTTTCTTACGTTGAAGTCTGATAAATTTGGCTTTAAGGGTCGACTGTAAATAAAGAAATATAATATGGAATGATGACAAGTTGGTACGATAAGCCTTAGAGCATTTCTTTCTTCAAGGATAAAAGTTTTTTGTAATCCCTTTAATTCTTTTTTTTTTTCTATTTCAATCTTCTTCAAATATTTCTGAGTTAAACTTGCTTTAAAACACGTGTTACTTTATTTCACATATCATACATATAAACTATTTTTAAAACTGAAGTTTTTGCTTAAAGATAAAACAGAATAATAATGTTTTCCATTATAAATCTCAAAATAATAAAACTTCTAGACTGTTCTAGACTTCTAGATTGTAAAACTTCTAGAACTGTTAAATGATCTCTTAAATTCAATGTCGAGCGCTAAACAGGGAATTATTAAATACTTATGGAATTTTTGTGAACTTTAATTAATTATTTAACTTGAAAATATTTGTCTCACTTAATGTTATAAAGGTGTTCTGTTTTATACAAACATTTAAAATCAAGAGATAAAGAATAATCCACTTTTTCAAAAGTTATGATACACTACGTTACATGTTATTAGTTGAGATGAGATATTTTTCGTACCTGATAACGAGGTTTTAATCATTGTATACAATTGCAAAAGTAATTTTTTTTGTCAAAAATATTTTTTTCCATCTTAGTTGAATGTGGACAAGGTTTGTGACATATATTTCAATTTAGGCACAATTTTAAAGTTACCTATTAAACAATATGATTCCAAATTTTGTATTCTTCTATAAAGTGTGATCATTAAAATAGTGGAAGAAAAATATTTTTTCTATAAATGATACCTAAATTTTAAGAAATAATTTTTAATGGGAAAAAAAGACAAAGAAAAAAAATTTGCAAAATTATAAAGTTTTGTAATTTTTTCAATAAAAATATACAACAAAATCGTTGAAAAAGTTGGTTTCCTATTGTTTTATATATGAGAAGTAAGCTATTTTGTATATTTGTGGAAATTATTCTTAGAAATATCTTAATTTCTAAATTTAATTTTTTAATGCTAATATATCTGAAAAGTAATATTCATTTCAACTGAAAAGAAAAAAAAACATTTTGACTAAAAAGATACTTTTAAAGTTAAATAAAAGTATTAATACATCCTTAATAGGCATATAAAATAACACCTAAGTACTACAAATAGTTTTAGGATATTAATGTCACAAATTAAAAAAAGTCTTAAACAAGGTATTTCACTTTTCCCTAGATGTCCTAACATCATGATTTAATTCCTTTTATTGTTTTCATTAGTAAATATACTTTTATGAACTAAAACAAATTGTTATGTGCTTCCTTTTCGGGCGACTTTACAACTATATAAAAAAATATACCATAACTTTAATCTTGCCACCACAATCTTGTCGTAGTCTTGCCCCATAAACATGATATATTTATTAGAGTGTATATATTTTTAATCCTTTTACAAATTTATTGTAGTATCTGACAGCTTTAATAAGCTTTAAACTTTTCGATAACAATTCCTATATCGAATTAAATTCTTAAATTGAATAAAATTCCTAATTGAATTAAAAATTTTGAAATTCAACATTGAAATGCAAAAATAAAGCTTGTTTCTACATTTTAATCAAATCTTGAATAATTCTTATGATAGACTTTTTTTTTTCATTTCAATTCATTGAAAAGATTATATATTTAAATTAGTTATTCTTAACATTTTTCATTCGTATCTTCCTGACGACAAAAAATTACTATTTCATTAAGGACTACATGATTTTTTTTAAAAAAATAAATAATAAAAATTAATTTTAATTTGTAAATATAAAGATTCCTTTTAGAGCTATAAATTAAGAATAATAAATTTTAAAGAATATATATATATATATATATATCACGTGTAAGGGTAAATTAATTTATACAGCTCTGGAAAAGCTAATAATAATAATATTTTCTGTCAAAAATAATTTTATAAAGGAAACAATGAGGAGAGGCAATGTTTATTTTTTGTGTGCATATAATTCAATAAATAAGCTAAAAGCGTATATATTGTAGTATTTTTAAATTATAGAACTGTAATTGTTATTGATAATTTGCATTATTGTTGACATATTGGGCAATGTTAATGTATAACGGGGACAAAAACATTCTTATACATGTATTTCTTAGTTAACACAAGGAAAATTATAAGTTGTGGTATTTCTTGCATGTTATAAATTTTATTTTCATACCATTGTATTGATTTCCTGATGAAAAATTTCAATAATATTCAAACTAAATACATCAAAAAGGTACAAATTATTGTTGTAACATTGTTAAAACACATTTGTTTCGGATTCGTTAGAGCCAAGCCATTACACTGGTTGTTTTTAATTTCCTCTCGTTCTTTTAGATATTATGAATGGAGATATAGTTCATAGTTGTCAAGTCAATATCAGGAGATATATAGAATATAACAAATAGCTGTATAACGAATTAAGGAAAAGTAAACACAAAATTTTCTTTTCTCAACGGATTTTCTATTTGACTATTCAATGTTTTTCAGCATATCCGAATCAAAGAGTATGTATAGAATGTTAATCGATGACTATTTGAATGAGTGAAAATAGCAAATTAGAAAGAAAAAAATTACTTATTCAAATATTGTAGTATATATTTTCTGTAACTGAATATATGAAAGATAATTTATGCGTATGATTTAATATAATTATATCTTCCACTGATATGAAAGAAGTTTTTCCTAATATTCTCGATAAAGAGGGAAAATATACCTCACTTTTGGGCTTAAAAAACATATTTCCAATCAAAAAATGATAGAAAACCTTGTAACACAAACGTAGTATTTAATTTTCAGCCATTACTTATTTTAAGTAAACAAATCACAAACATTAGTCTGAAGATATCCAGAGTACATTTATAGAGATAGAAATTCATCATCTTTGAAGTTACAATTATTTAAAGTTTATTGTTTATATTACTTTCCCTTTGGTTTAACTACATAAACGTATCTGAACTAAATTTAAACTACTAATTTAATTTTTCCTTTACATACTCATCCGGGTTTGAGCGAGTAGAACTATTAGAGTTGAGAGTTCGGTTGCTTAACCTTAAGTCAGAAAGTTCTAGATATGATGAAACTCTTTAGACTAAGTACGATTGATCCAGATGATTCCTTTTGAGCAGTTCAATATCTTTCTCTCCAATGAATTTCAAACTATTTATAATCAATTCTGATACTTAAAAATATAATTTATCCATTCCATTCACTGCACTTCATAACTTCAACTAATCTGCGTAAGTCATGATTCATTTTATTGGAAGGATTTTTGAATTCAAATATGATCAGATAGGAACAGAAAGAGTTCAATGAGGGGAAAATTGCA
The DNA here is from genome assembly GCA_019974015.1 of Nephila pilipes. NCBI lineage: Eukaryota > Metazoa > Arthropoda > Arachnida > Araneae > Nephilidae > Nephila > Nephila pilipes. The sequence continues at coordinate 723,672 of BMAW01078111.1, read as the reverse complement.
TTGAAGACCAACGATACAACCTGCCTCCTATTTTGTATTCTTTAAAATGGGATAATCTTTATTGGCAAGGATTTCACTGACGATATAGTGACTCCGAAAGAATACATCTTGTGGTCCAATTCTTTCCAAAAACTTAAAACCATATGATATTAAGAAACACTGAAAAGAACAGAGAGAAAGAGGGAGAATATAAGAAAAAGTGAATGAATGAATGAAACATTTAAACTAAAGGAAATTTTAAAAATAAAAAAGTTATCACATTCTATATAATTAGATAACCATAAAAGATAAATATAAGATACAGAGGAAAACTAAAATGGATGGAAGACAAATAGACAAAAGTACTTAAACTAAACAAAAAGGAATCAAAATTTTAAATTAAATAGTAATGATATAAAAGTTGAATGAACTAATAATAACACTTCAATAAAATGAAAAACTACATGAAAAGGAAAATAAAGAATACTTAAAAAAAAATTAAGTAACAAAACATATAAGTAAAAAGAGTTTAATAAAAACGTAATAAAAAGACATAAGACAAAAAAAGTTAAAAATATCCTCCCATTGCATATCCATTTCCAAATATCCTCCAATGCATAAATTCAAATTGCATATCCATTTTCACCGCCTATCAACCACTCGTCCAAAGATTGGTATTTCTTATTGTTATAAAAGGATAGTATTTTAACACACACTGTTGGCCATTAAAATTACTACACAGAGAAGAATGATCTGTTAAAAGTCAAAATCCCATTAAAGGAAGAAAGGGATAGGATATGGAAATGAGTAGCATTTCAGCGCATGTAGACGACGCAAGAGGGAGAAACGGGATTTTAATCATTGCATGAAAGAAAAGTTGTGTAGTTGATTTTTTATTTGGAAATGGTTTGTAAGGTTGAAGTTTGCTCAAAATATCGTATTATGCCTCGAATAAGAAGCAGGAATGCTTACCAGCAAGTATCGGAATTCGATTGAGACAGGATTATTGCTTATCGAGAGTGTAGTTTATTGTTCCGTAATATTGCTAGTCGTCCTGGTCGAAATCCAAGAACTGTTATGCGAATATGGAATTAATGGGTTGCTGAGTGTTATACTGAATGGCATGAAGGATCTCCACGTCCTCTCATGACTAACGACCAACGGGGCAGATAAATTGTAAAGTTGATCCTGCAAAACCGAACAACCACATAGTCAGGAAAGTCCAGAATATTAGACAGGAATTGGGCATGTTTGAAGCACAGCCAGTATCCCCTCCTACGGTGCGACGATATTTACAGCAGCGTGGACAGTCAACACGGCGACAATTATTTTGACTTCCTTTGACAGAGCTACAAAGAGAGAGATGATGACTGGTGCGTCGAACAACAAAGCTACAGGAGTGGCAAAATGTCATCTTTTTAGACGAGTCCCGGTTCTGTGTTCAGTATTCTGATGGCCGTATACGTATTTAGAGGCTCCAAAGAGACCTCTCGTCACTGGTATGTATTCGCTATCAGCACAAGGTCCTGTACCTGGTGTGATGGTTTGAACAGCCATTGGAAATACGACACGCACATCTCTAGCTCGGATTGACGGTAATTAGAACGCAGATCTGTACGTTTCTCATATCTTACATCCAACGGTTGTGCCCTATCTTCGAGGCATGCCAAAAGTCATCATCCAACAATATAATGATGGACAACATGTTGCACGTTGTGTTCTGACCTTCCTCTACACACATGGTATTCTATTGTTGTCCTGGCCTACACTGTCTCCAGATTTGTCACCCACTGAAAATATCTGGTCATGGGTTGCTGAGAGACTAGCCTGCCATCCCTTTCCTGTTAATACGGTAGATGATGTGTGGCATAGAATTGACTCAGCCTGGAATGAGTTGCCCATTTCTGTCATCTAAGCCCAGTTCGATTCCATGATAAACTGGGTAATGGTCGTTTTAACTGCTAGGGGTGGAAGCTGTTTCTACCAATTTTAAATTTCTGTAAGCTCCCAAACTGATTGTAAATTGAACTAGTTTGTCATTGTGTTATACTGTTTACGTATGACAAATACCTTTTTCAGCTACCCAAGGAGCTATTATTTTAGGTGAGTTGTTTTGGAGTACCCTATCACTTTTTAATTTTAAATAATTTCTTTTTTACGTTTAGCTTAAATAAATTCAGTTTAATAATTTATCGTTTGCTTAAATTTTAATTACATGTAGATGATATAATATTCAATTCAATAATTTATTCTTTGCTTTAATTTTAAGACCGGAAAAGTTTACTATTGTCCATTTCTTAATATTTCATCGTTTATTTAGATTCTTTTATTTATCTGAGTAATTTAACAATAATTACATGAAAAAGCACACCTTGGATGGCAAAATCTGTTCAATGCAAAACTTTGCATAAACCTCTTATAAGTTCCTTTCGCCAGAAGTTAAGAATTATGAGTTTTCATTTTTTATTTCATGCAAATTTTTTGAATTTGCTTTCCTTCAAGGCGTTTCTATTTTCATGGCCAGCAGTATATATATATATATATATATATATATATATATATACTGAAGATTTATGAAGGAATAATTTAAAATATTTAAAAAGACAAAAATCCAGAAAGAAATGTAACAATGAAAGAAAAATAAATGAAAATATGGAACCCAGCAAGTCAAAAAGCAATATCGGGCTGAGGACCGATTAAGCAGGGTTAAACTAGTTTAATGGTACCAATCTTCCCCCTTTGCGACTTGGTAGGCTGAATTAGGAAATCCAAATTGCAAAAGAGTTCATGATTAAAAGATGCAAACAAATTCAGCGATAAAATCTACAAAAATAAAATCTATAATTCCTGGTAGGCTGAATTGGGAAATCCAAATTACAAAAGAGTTCAATGATTAAAAAATGCAAAAAATTTCAACGATAAAATTTAGAAAAATAAAATCTATAGTTCTAAAAATTATCAACAAATCAAAATATAAAAATTACTTACATAATTCAAAGAAATGAAGATTCAAATATGTGAGTAGTAAGACGGAATTTTCTTTAAGCTTCAAGATGTATATCACATACTCAAAATGAAAAAAAAATAACACATCATCACCATATAAATTGAAAAAAGATTTAAATCATTGTTTGATTGGTAATAAAATGTAAAAGGATGCAAACAATTGGTTGGTAATAAGTTGTATGGTAAAGGAGTATAACGGTCCAGAGAGTGAGTAAAAATGTAAGCTGTGTAAATGTAAATAAATAAATAAATTCATCGCGGCTAGACCACTAACAAGCCGACTTTGTGGACCTATTGTTGTGTGGTGGATTTGAAATTGGATCACGATTCGCAAAGATGTTTAATATAACTGTGATGTATATAAGTATTTAAGAAATTTATTGGATAATCATGATCCAAAGAAATGTTGAAGAATTTTTTAATGTTATTAAACTTGTCTATTTTATGTGTGGTTAATTTGTTATTACGTAATAAAAAGCCCAATAAAATATTCCTATAAATGGATCTGTGTAGATTACTGTTCCAAAAAGGTATTTTAATTACATGGAATTCGAATCTCTCTCTTTTATCATATTACTAATAAGTCTATTGTCAACTATTTGCAAATCGAGATCTAAAAATTCTACTGTATTTGAATTAAGATTAGTTTTTAATAATTTGAGATAATTAGGGTAAAATGAAATATTTGATTTAAAATCCTTAGTTTTACCTAAAATAATTAGATCATCTATGTAACGAAAAAGAAAGTAAGAATCATTGTCAATCTGTTTTAATTCATAAAATTGTAAATAAAAATTGGTTAGACAATTACTAGCTGGACCTCCCTGAGGGAGACCCTGAATTTGTTTATAGAGATAAACAAATTCAGGGTCTCCTCAGGAGGATATATATATAGATAGGTCTTAATCTTTTTTGGATAGATTTTTGGATATGTATATATATATATATATATATATATATATATATATAT
>BMAW01078111.1:676177-719617 GCA_019974015.1 Nephila pilipes | reverse complement strand
TATATATATATATATATATATATATATATATATATATATATATCCAAAAAAATTAAGACCTTACAAAAACCAAAGCGCATGTCACAATAATTAAAATAGCTGATTTATATTTTGGATTCATTACGGCTTTAACTAGTTAGTTGGGTCTAATTTTCCTCTCAAAAGATACTGGATAAGAACTTAGATAGTTCCTCAATAACAAAAGAAAATTAATATGAATAACATTTCTAATGTCTTAATATACACATAACGCATGCATACCCAAATATCAGTAAACAAATGTTACATATTGCAAGCATGAAAAAAAAGGTAGCGGATTCGAGTAAAATCTAAGTTAAAATGAAAAAAAGAATTTTTAAAATGCAGATAAGCATACTACTCATATCAATAAATGTTAATAAATTATCGAATTAAAAATAATCAAGCGTTAATATAAGTGTAGAATGATATACCTACATATTCATGTACATATATATGTATGCACCCCCGTATATGTATATATATATATATATATATATATATATATATATCAATTGTATAGAATAAAAATGCGCCTTATAAGCGAACTAATTATTAATTTAGAATTTATTCCTGAAATATGAAATTTCCAAAATTTTAAATATTTTTTACTTGAATAAAATGAATGTGAATGAAGAAGTTCTTTGAATAGTAACAATCACAACAATACAATCCTCCAAATTATTTTATATGACAGAAAACAATACTTTTTAATGAAAAATGCAATTAATTCATTAGAGGAAACACAAATGTGATTTAAAAAAAACCAAAGTGCAAAGAAAACTTCGATAAAATGACACATATGTGCATGCGTGCATGTATTTGTAGTATGTAATTTATAAGAAAAACCAATACCTGTCTATAGCATTGATAATAAAGGAGAATAAGGATCCAGGCATATGCTATCTAATCTAAGACTAATATCGACTTTTCTTTACTCCAGTAAATTCGAATACAAGATAAAATAATAATTAGATAAATAGAGAGAGAGAAAATGCAGATTCTATTAAAAGTAAAGTCATTGTAAAAAAACTTGATGTATTATTGAAATTTGCATCGAATAATTATTAGAAAAAGAAAATAAAATGTATGTTCACACGTGATTTATATAGAAATTATTCTTATGAATGAATGGATGAAAAAATTTACGAATAAAGTTTTGTTGAACGTTTTTGTATTGAAACTAATTTTTTAATAAGTTTAAAATATAATAATGCTCAAAATAAATAAATAAATCAAATATTTATTGTAAATCAATATGAAATTTATTTAATAGCTAAAATATTTCAAACACTGATGCAAAGTTCTAACAGAAAATTTGTTCCGTATAAATATAATACAAGAACTGTTGAATTCACTTCAAAGTCAAAAGTACTCTAGCCCGACTTTATAACAAAGAAAAAGCAAAACTGAACAGAAATCACTCAAAGATTTGATACAAAACCATAGGTGTTACATGTTCTCAAATTCTGATTAATTTCACGCTTTTTTAAATCATTTTTTGCATTTCTGAATCAGTAAGCTAAAAAAAAGTAAAATGTGAATAATACAAAAATATTTGTACTATTATTTTTTGCTTAGCTTTATCAAGCATTAAACAATAGTAAAAAATTTTATAGCAGCAAAACTTGAAAATGTTTCATACATTATTTAAATACACCTGAATCGATATTTGATGGAAATATTATTTAACAGTAAAAATCTGTATACATTTTATTAAATGAATTGCAAACAGTTTTTGTTTGAATCGCACAAAATTATAAATTCGAATGTGTCTAAAGAACTATATAAACAAAATTCTAAGAAGGCGATATGTATAACATATTTCGCTTTAAAACCATTTAAAGCATAAATGCTTAAGTATGCAATGAAATTTTACAAATAACAATGCTTTTCAAAAGCATCATTATCAAAAAAATAATGTCACAGTTTTGAATAGAACTTGTTTTGTCTCTAAAATTTGCGAACGATAATAACATTTTTAAAAATTCTTCACAATCGTCTGTCGTTGACAGTTTTGATACTTATTCCATGTTAATGAAGTTTTTAATTTAGTTCGTATTAGTACTAACTGTTAAGGTCTCAAAATGATAAAAATTAAGTAATATTATTTTTAATTATCTATGTATGACTTGCAACATAAGAGCATTCGGAGAATTTTTTTTTTTAAATTTTATGACAAATATAATCGATCATCCTAATATTTTCAGAAGAATTTTGATTTATTTACTGAAATCTATTCTTGAAATTTTGATTTGCTTTATTGAAAACTTTACTTCATTTTTCAAAAGAATTATTTAAAACTTCGCTTTTTGACTGATTTAAGATGTTTGCTTTGTAAAATTAAACTGTTGCCACAACCTTTCCAAAACAATGAAACACTTTCTTGTTGATAGAATTTTTAATCTTCTAAGAGCACCGTAATAAAATGAAATATTTGGATAAGCTTCATATTTTAATTTTTTTAAAAGAAAAAGAGATAAAAATATACCATTATTCAAAATTTAAATATTTTTTTCGTCTATACTTTGGTATTCAAGATTTTTTTTGACATTGCCATTATTTTTTTTTTAAAAAAAATGTTGCAAAGTATTCGAGATATAAGTTAATAAATTTTATTAGATTTTTATAAACTTAATCTAATAATTTGTTATTTTATTATATTATATAGAATTTCATCTACATTTTAAGAGTTTTATTTGAAATATGTACTTTAATAACACTGACTCCAGATATTAGCCCATTTTAATGCATCAACACCATTTCATGGCATATTTACTTCCGAAACGTTCCAGAATTTTTTTCCAAAATTATTCCCATCACCGTCTCAGGTAAACCAATGGGCACGCAGAATCCTCGGCGCATGCTCAGGAACGCACTCCGCTTCTTTTCGGGAGTTGCATCTCCGGGATGTTCTCAAAAGCTACGCTCCCAGAAGCGCGATTCGGACATTCTGTCCGGTTGCTCCCGATTCTTTCCGGCATCTCACCCACGTGCTAATACATGGATCTCTAAGAAATTGTGGCTGTATTTCTTTTGGCGATTTTTGGTTCGAAGAAGGTTCTTTCTGGAAGACTTGGTAAGTCATAAATTTTACTCGACGAATTAAATTTGGGGAAATTGTTTTCGTGCAGTGTTTCAAATTAATTTACTGATATAACGTGTAGAGTGAAAATATTCGCTTTTGTCTTATATATTCGTAGAATTATTAGAGGAAAAGATAATTTCTTAAAACAATTTAGTTTGAAAATAAGAGCTTTGATGAACACAATTTTTAATGAATAATTATATAATTTTTGCTATGCAATTCTTATACAGCAAAAAAATTCATTCGCTAAAAAACAGAAATTAGCTTTTAATGCAGAATGAAAGAAAATGTTCTTGCTTGTAGCTTCAATGTCTTTTGCTCCCATAATATTTTAAAACATAAATTTTTTATACTTTTTGAAACTGAAAAACGGACAGTTTGAAGAAATGAAATTCTATTTCCATTTTCTAGTTATGATTCTACAAAAATAATTTTCTAAACTATTTTTGTACTAATCATAGATTATTTAAATCTGAGAATAAAAACAAATTGGACACACCTTTACCTATCACATAATAATTAAACTAAAAAAAGGATTAAAGATTTTCAAACTTTTTATCAAAAAATATATATCGCTCAATTTTTTTTCTAAAATATATTTTATTTAATAATTTTATACTACTTCCGAAGTATAAAATAATCATTCTTAACAAAGATACTTTGAATTTAATTCTGAAATTAAATGTTATAAATTTCAGAAAAAAAAATTTGATGCTTTTGAAAATTGGTGAACGTAGAATGGTATTTAAGAAGAAAAGGATAAGAATTCAATTATAAATATTTTATTCAGAATTATCAAATAATTCATTTATTCATATATATATATATATATATATATATATATATATAATACAATAAATCATATATAATAAAATCATATATATCATGTAGTAAAAAGCATGAAAGAGTTTCTTAATCCTCTTCTCATGAATAATGCGTAGAACTCTCAAATACAGTTCTTTTGAATTTTAAAAAAAATATTTTCATCCTTAAGACATTTAACATGTAGAGTCAGTTACATTATTGATCTAAATTCATGTTCGTATACATTGGTACTTATATATTTACGAACTCTTCTCGTAGAAATTAGATTCTAGTGTTATTTTATGTATCAATATAAGTCGACATACATCACAATTTAGAGAAGATACAGATATTTTCTGTCAATCACTATTAATCTTAGTTGTTTCTATTATATCTTTGATTATATATTTATAAAAAATATAATCAAAAAATTACATTAGAAAAGATAGTTAAAAAATTTTCTTATTTTTATTGTTTTGATATCCTACACCCATTTTAGATAGTTGTATTTAATTTATTGCTAATTTTATAGTAACAAATTATGAAAATTGATCGCAAAGAAAATAATTTGGAAACAAGTAGCCAAGTAGGTCTGCAATAAAAGTTGCCCAGAATTATTACAAAAAAAAAAAAAAAGCTCAGAAAAGCTGCACTTCGTACGACTGAGTCGGTCGTAGATTTATATGATTCTCAAAAGTTTTTTTCGTAATATTGGTTCTAAGATGTGTTTTTTAATAAAAGCAATTTGCAATCGTGATGAAAAATAAACTTTTTCCGTCACTCGGATAATCTTTTTATAAATATTAGAGTTCAAAGAAATATTGAGTCGACCATTGTAGTACATTTTTCGAGTTTGGTACAGCGAAATTTATAATATTGAGTAAAATAATCATGTGAAGCTTATTGGAGCTCTGAGTTCGTGAAAATCTTACCAGCTTCAACAAATTCCAGAGGCCGTCTGAGTTAATACGAAAAAACATCAACTTGTTATCTTCATTTTTAATAATATGCTAATGAGCTTTGTAATTATTTTCATTTCCAATTCCACTCTGTGTGTGCGTGTAAATTACGGTAATATTGCGTATTATTACGTTTGAGGAAAACACAATCTATTTTAATGTCCATATTCAGGGTAAAGAAAGCTTTTTTTCCTTCTCAGAGGTTTTTTTTTTAAAAAAATTTCCATATATAAAATTTTAATAAGTAAATTTTTTTCCATTAATAAAATTAATGTGGGACATTTAATTATTGATTCTTTTGATTGATTCTTATGATTTTTTTTAATTGATGTAGCATTTTATGAGCATTGTTCGGGAAAGGGGCGCATCGGGGGAAATACCAACCAAAGAAACGTTTATTGGTCGCTGATTAACTGGCAAAGAGATCTCCATTCACATAAAAATGGTTACAAGAAATTGAATTAGAGGTATATAAATATGAAGCGAAGGATAAATGTAAAAGTTGTAATTAATAAGGAAACGCTATATAATAATAGTAATAATGTTTAAATAAAATAAATAAACTTTAAGGACTGCTGTATATATATATATATATATATATATATATATATATTGATCTGGACTAATGAATAACTAATGCTTTCTTGAACTAACTATATGCTAATAACTATAAGCTTTTCTTGAAAAACCGCGGTAGCCTAGTGATCATAGTCGCGGATAAGCACCCGGCCTTTTTCGTCGAGTCGTGGGTCAGACTTTGATGGCACTAAACACCCGCTATGTAGCCGGAGCTAATGCACTTTCTATCTGCCGAAGCTCAAAGTCCTCCTTTGGAGTAGTGTGAAGGTTAGGAGATGGAGGTGCTAGCTCAAGTATCGTCACTGAAGTACAAAATTTGAGATCCGTCGCCAATAGCCCTCTGGTAGCTTTAAATGCGATGTTAATAAAACCAAGCAATCGATCATCTTTCATTATATATATATGTGTGTGTGTAATTATATTAATGAATTTCAACTTTGCGTATTTTATATTATATTCATATGTAAATATTTCTGAATAGTAATCAGATTATTTTCTTAAAGAAATATTTCAATGTTTATTCTTACATAATACAGGAATAGAATGCAAAATATCTAATTCTGGTTAGAATCTTGAAAAGCAAAATATTCCTTGTAAGAAAATTGGTTACGTGTATCACAAATTCAATTTGGGAAATAGAAAACAAGTGAAATATATGAATTCGATTATTATAAATAGTTTTTTTTTCTCTTGAAATATTCTATAAGAGATAGTTTTTCAAAGTATTCGTTTCTCTTGGTAGGAATTTAATTTATATTAAAATTGAATTTATTCCGTAACAATGTTGCTCTCTGAATATATTACTCGTAAAGTTCGTATATTGTTTCCTGTTCGAAAAAAAATAGTTTCAAATTTTAAAAAAGTCTATTTTAATTCTGAGTATATTGCCTTATATTATTGTAATTATACATGTTAATATACATACATACTGCTTAAAAACATGTAAGTTATAATAACTCCAAGAGATATTTTGAAAAGTTTTCATGCCGCACAAATATGTTAAAAAATTATCGGATTCATTAAAGGTTTCCACTTTTTTCATTGAACCTCTTCCTATGTGTTTTTTGCTCATCAAATTCATAGACCAATGAAGGCAAGAAGAGAATTAGTTTCGATTGATTGATAAGTGATTTCCATTCATCAAAGTTAAATACTAAGTAGGAAATAGAAAAAGAGCGCTTAACAATATAATGTGACAAATGACTAAATCGATGTACCTATGGAGTAATTGTTTGTAAGAAATAAACTTGAATATCGCATTAAGGACTGGTCTTGGCAACGGGCCTCGAAATTATAAGCCATGGGCCAGTGACTCACCACTCTTCAAACTCTTGTACCATGCCGATGTGAGTACTCGGAGCCTTGAAAGATCAAATATCTATCAGTTCCATCACACAGCGGGTTTTAGATGAATCAGAACTCTAACTGAGGACTAGAAAGAAAGAAACCGGAGCGAGCTTACGACTATAACCATTTTGCTACTTAAGCCATTTGATTCTACGATAACTCATTCCAAAGTGAAAATCCATTGAAAACAATATTTTATTCTTCGAAAACTAATCAAATACCAAAATGCTATATAACAGGGGAGTAATCAAACCTCTGAACAGTAAACTCCAAACAATAAAGCAAAATCCTTATTTAGGGCTTAAATTTCCAGATCAATACCTTAAATAATAAGTAAACAATTCGAAATACTGCATTGTTATAAAACGTCAATTGTAACAACGCGGAAGAAATAAGAAAACTAAAAGTCTAAAAATAGTTTATTTGTACTTGTGTGTTTTTGTACTTTTGTATAATTGGGGGAGGGGGCAAGTTCGGCAATAGTCTGTGTATTCCTGGGCGAACAAACGTCAGTAAAATTCAAATAATACTTCTGATAATTTTGAATAACTATCAGATGACAATGTCTACTTCTTTATTTGCATACAACTCAGCACATCCCGGTAACATTAATACACGAACTTGAGCACAGATTTTACAGTCCTCCTCCTCGGCGGGATTTTGGTGCATTCCGACATATCTTAACATTGAGCTCGATACCATTACCACATTACAACCATGATTTATTAAAATTTAAATGGTATTGCCTAAAATACAGCGATATTTTTGGGGAGGGAGTGCTATTTTACTTGCGATTAGCTATCATAAATGTGCAATGTTTGAAAAAAATCGAGGAGTCCAAACTTTGAAATTTTACGCTTGATTAATTGTTAATTAACGTCGAACCTGAAGCAACATGACGGATATAAGACCTCTTTTTTAATTATGGGTCAAATGACGAGAGCAACACCTGAATGGGCATCTCCTTCTCTAAACTTCCGCAACACGCCAAATAACAAAAAGGATACAATACTGATATTTTGTTGAAAAACAACTGTTTTTATTTATATAGTTTCGTATCGAACTATTTAAGTTATTTCTACTTCATTTGATATACTACAACTTATCAACTGCTTCAGTATATGATTTTCCATATATGCTATATAATTTTTAAACCTTAAATATTGTTTCATGCATACACCTTCTTCCCTATTTCTTACCTATGCGACTTATGACCATACGTACTTACTACCACAAAAATGATTTTAATTATAGTACAGAAGGAAATATAACTGCATTGGTATGGTCAATGAGTTCCCGGGAGTGATACTTGGCACAGTATGATATATATATATATATATATTTGTGTGTGTGTGTGTTCATTTTTCGTTTTATGTACATCAATTATGCGTTCATAGATTTAATTTTAGAGTGTTAAAGTCCTTTTGAATGAAAATAGTGCTAAAAAAACGACGAAATCGACTAATGACCTGTTAGGCGGAGGGGAATACGATTAAAAGTCAAGGACACCGTGTATAGAATAGAGTTGAAAAGTAGCTCTTCTTGTAAAAGCTTTTAATTGAAGCATTCCGATGCTTTTGACTATTTATTCAACTATTCATAATTTAAGATTCGAGATGAAAAAAATATTCAACAATACTTTAATGTAATACACTCATGAACACTGGTGTCCAAATGAAAAGCATAAATCATGAAATGCAAAAAAAAATATAAATATTGTTGTGGAGAATTATCTATTGAAGGTGAAACTTTGTATTTATACAAAATATTTCAGTCGACATCTTCATATGAAAGAAATCAGTGCACGTCGCAATACGGATAAAGGCATAAGCAGTTCGGACAGGTTTCGTGTAATTTATGAGAAAAGGAATGCAACGAATGATGGCACAAAAACGACAACTGGTCAGATTTACGAAAAAAAAAAAAAAAAAAAAATTGGCATTATTGAATCCAGATGATAACAAATCGATGTGTTTCGGATTCTGAGTGTTCCTTAGTGTGTGATATTCATATTTCTGGATGATAACGCGTCTTATCATCATATGAGCCTCGTCCACGATTTCCTTGAAACGGGAAATTTCCAACTAATGCTTACTATAGATTGCTTATTCGTCTGATGGGAATGTTATTGGGCAAGTATGGGATATGCTCGAGAAACATCTTGTAACCCTTCCGATTTCAATAAACTCAGTTTTCATACTGACAGACGCTCATCGTGACGCTTGGAGGTCTCTGAGCCCACATTTCATCCACGATGTCATGACAAGTATGGGAAATCATTGTGCAGCGTGTCTGGTAATCACAGATAACCACACGCCTTATTAAACCACAGCATCACCACCTTTATAATTTATTTGTTCTTCATTAAAGTGTGAACTCTTCTTAGGCACGATTTCTTATCCTTCAAAATCTTTATTTGGATAACAAATGAATGTATTCATTCTTTCGCAATGTTTTCTTGTGTTTTACATACATTTTAAATTCGGGGAGATTAGATTTTCCTTTTAATTCACATATTTACCAATCACGTTTAACTTTTGCACACCAATGTATTTTGCGCATAAAGTATCCAGTGGTTCACAATACGTAGTCGGCGGAATACTGGTGTTTTCGTGGCGCCATTTCGAGTGCTCCGCACAAAAAATAAAATAAATAATTCAAATTTGTTGCATAAGGAAAATTAGTATTATCTAAAATAATTTTTTTGTGAAATTGTTATCAGTAAAAGCGAATGTTAATTAAACTTCTTAATTACATACGTAATAACGTAAACTTAATACAAGTGAATGAGTTAATGATTGTTTCTTTTGGCATATGAGTCAGACGTGACCCTGCTTCACCAAACAAAGTAAAGCTGTTTTCTAGACAAATAAAAAAAATTGAAAAACAAAAGATTAAAATTGGTTGACCAGAAGAAGGTTTGAAAATAGAAAAGGATTTCTAGAGTATCCCGGAGGTGCGTTACCAATTTTTATCGAAGAGAGGAAATCCCATTGGAAAGAAAAAGATCACTTGGGTGCTTTGGGGTCATGATGTCCATACCTACCTAAAGAAGGCAGTCCCCCGAAGTTTCCCAACCTGGAGGATCAGTTCCCTGATATAATCCGCAAGGGCAGGGTGCTCGACTATACCCCACTGACACTGGCTACCACTTTTAATCACCTCTTACGACATGCATGTGCTACAGTGGGACTATTTTTTCAAACCCGGTCACCCTACGAGTATAAGCTTAATACACATATAATTGCTACAAAATGATTCGTATACTAGATAGAGTAGTATAGTAAAACCAAGCCAGTTGTATCACAATGAGGAAAGTTTCAATTTTAAATTATAACAGATCTCTGTTAAAGATGGATGCCTATGAATAGCAAGAAAAAAAAAGTGCATTATATTTTCTACGTCATATCTTTGCAAAGTAGTGTTTTGAATGACGGTTAATAAATACATTAAGATATAGGAAATAGAGAATACGCGAGTGGATTTTTAAATTATTTGTCACAATATAGGTGAATACTGCAAAGTTCAGTAAACTCATATTATCGCATTAAATTTGAGAATTTTTTGGAAGTGATTTTTAAAGAAATATATTCGCATAAATCAAAAGCAGTATTTTATTCAAAATAAATGCACAACACTCTAAACTTCAAAATAATTATTTTATGGCTTAAAGTTTATGTTGTGATCATGCTAACCTAGTGGTCATGGTCACGGAATCGCGGCTGGTGAGTTTTGCGGAGTCGTGGGTTCGAGACTAGAATTTCACTAGAGACCCGCTGTGTCGCTGGGGCTCATGTGTGGGCCGGTGCGTTAAACCTGTTGAAGCCTTAAGTCTTTCCAAGGCGTGGTGTGGAGGTCAGAAAAGGAGGTCCTCATCACTTGATCGAGGTTCAAAATTGAGAGGTACATCGCCAATAGTCCTCCTGTTTCTTCTCGTGCGACTTTAATAAAACCAACCAAGCCAAAGTTTATGTTGTAATGTAAATGTTCCACACAAAAAAAACGAAATAGTTTAAAAAGATTGAGAAGCACTAAAGTACAATAGTTAACATAATATTCCACGCATAAGGGGCAACTTTAAGCGTTTTATGTGTCGAGTCGTTGGTTTGAGTTATGATGTCAAAGACTCACCACGTTGCAAGGCTGATCCACCTTAAATATGTCGGAACCATAAGTGTTAGGATAGGCATGGTTTGGAAATTTGATGAGGGAGATCCTAGCTCAGATGTTGTCCTCGTCCCTGACTGAGACTTAAAATAACGATTTCCGTTGCCAATATACTCGTGTTGCTTCTATTTGCGACGTTTATAAATAATCAATTTAACAATATCATATGAAATCTTACTCATTCTAAATTCAAAGTAGCTCAGAAATGCATAATACCGTATAACCTCGAACCAACCGCTGCTCAATTCAACTCCATCATTACCGAATTCTGGTCTGTGTTTACTAGACTTTCCAAGATTTAGGGCTCAGTCGTCGTGATTAGAAGAATACTTGAGAATCCTTTTGCTCTTCTTTTCCAATTCCTCTTGATCTTGATCTTCGGAGGAGGATCTTTTTTTTTTTCGCTTGATTTCTTTATTTCCTTACTTTCTTCTCATTAGACGAAGAAAATCGATTCGCTAAGCTCTGGTTAGAACTTTTGATCACAGAAGTAATGGTTGTAAGAACTTTGGGGTAAAAATTCATTAGTTTGAAATTGAATTTTGTATTGATAAATGTATTAAGTGAGAAGTTAGTTGTGTTTTTCGATAAATTTTAATGATAGAATTTTTTTTGTAGAAAAAAAAGGGGGTTGCGTTAGTGACGTCAATAGAATTAATTTACCAGCTAAAATATGATTTTTTTTTTTCATTTCGTACCCAGTCGATATAATTTCATCAATAATTTTAATTTTATTTTATACTTGAGACAAAATATATATTTCGATTAAATAGATATTCAACATTGGTTTTGTTTTTTTAATATCGATATTGAATCGTACAATGGACTATTAAAATTTTATTTTGAAAATTTGTTGTCAAACAGGTGTAGAGTATGAGGTCATAAGTTGATTCGATTAACGTGAATTAAAAATTTTCAGAGTTACATTAAGGTTTTTAGACACTTATAATATTAAACTGGAATTGAGTAATAGAATGATACGTTTCCATAGACCATTTTATACATTTTAATATACTACCATGTGAGGACTTCTATATAAAACTTGAAGCAGAATTGCAACAGAACGTATTGTTCTGAATCTTTCCTTCAAGGAATTCCATTAATATACATGATGCAATCGTATTACATTAACTATTAATAGATACAACTAAATATTAACTACAAATTCCCATTATTTCAACATTAAAAGTTCATTTAATTTCAATCACAAAAGATTAAAGAAAATTATTGATTAATTGATTCGTTTTTTTTACGAGACAAACTAGAAGCAACATGAGAGCTATTGGCGATGGACCTCGAAAATTTGAACATCAGTTGAGTGACGAGGACTACAATTAAACTGGCACTTTCCTCTTCTAACTTAAACACTATACCTTGGGGTGGGGGACTTTGAGCCTTGACAGATTTAAAGCGTATCAGCCTCGTCGCATAGTGTGTCTTCAAATCATCAAGGCTCGAACCCATCGCTAATTGAGAGTCCGTTACCATGACTTTTAGGCTACCACAGCCGAAAGAAAATGAAAACACAACACAAAAAATTGTACTTAAAATAAATATTTAAATAACTGTTTTTTTAAAAAATTATTATACTGGCCACGGAACCCTTGTGGTTATAGTCATAAATCCGTAGCTAATGTTGCTGTATCAAGTCGTGGGTTCGAGTCAAGTTGCCACTAAATATTCATTGTGTTGCAGGGTTCATGCACGGTAAATCCACCTCATTGATGACCACTCACTTCATAAGGTACATATTTTTCCTTAAGTGATTATATGATTATAAATGCAAAGATGCTTTAAGTAAAGAATTAGATTCCGCCAAAATGTGTCCTGTGGTGGCGAGTGGCCGCGGCAGTCTAGTGGTCATGGCTTTGGATTCGTGGCCGGCGGTTTTCGTTCAGTCTCGGGTTCGATTTTTGGCCGTGAACGATCCGCCGTGTAGCCAGAGCTAATGCGCGTTAAATCTGTCGGGTCCCAAGGTCCTCCCGTTGGCGTGGTGTGGAAGAGATTAGAAGGGGTGGCAGCTCAGGTCTCGTCCTTATCACTTGACTGAGGTTCAGAATTACGTGGTCAGTCGCCAGTAGCCATTGTGTTGCTTCTAGTGCAACGTTAATAAAAACTAAACGAAACTAAACCTGTGGTGGGGATGATGCACATTAAATCTAACCGCGCTAAAACACGTCATATCGCTCTGATTAGTAATCTAATGATCATGGCTGCGAACTGGAGAGCAAATGTTTTTTTGTTTGTTGAGAAATGAATTCAAGTTCCGATGCCGCTAAATATCTGCCATGTAGCAGGACTGATGCAAGTGAAATATGTTGACGTTCTAAGTTCTTCCGAAGTTTGCAGAGGGATGTACCAGCCGAGGTATCGTTCACATATTTTGACCCAGATTCAAAAATGAGAAGTCCGTCGCCTCGCGTTGTTTCGAAATGCGATGTTCAAAACAATCATTCAATCAATAGAATTTACTTAAATTTCTTTGTTTTAAGTACAATATTATTTCTTCAAAAATATTAAGAATCTTGGTTGTCCTATGATTAGTTAAGGTCTAGATTCTACCGATTTCCAGTCGTGCTGAGAGAGTGTGCGTCTGTAATTTAATTTGAAACGTGAGTATAAATCATATGCACAGATTTATAGACTCTTGTTTCGTAGATTTGTGCTTCATTTGGTATTCATAAATTAGTTAGAAAAACGTTATACCAGAGCCAGATTCCTTCTCCTCAACTGATTACAGTTTAAACGTTCACCACCATGGGCCATTTGACTCTTTTAGAGAGATGATGTTACGTTTAAAATAAATTTTAGAGTAAATACATAGATATTGTTCATTACCTAAACTTCTATATTTCCCAACATGATGTATAGATAATTGTTGCATGTCTTTCATTATTAACCGCAAGAGCTAATTACAGAATTAAAGTTCAAGATATTAAATAGTTTTACAATAAATTCGAGACAATAAATATGACATTTTTGTAAAACCGAAAAACTTTTATGCGTCGACTTTATATTGCAAATTGATATTAAATGCACATTTGAATATATGGTAGACACAATCGGAGTGCTATACACAAAATTCCTCGAAATAGAAAATTATTCAATCTAAGAGAGCTATATTAATAATTATGCATAAAAAATTAAGGAAGTAAATATGAAAAAAAAAAAAACCTAGAAGGTAGAGTCTTTACAAAAATGAAATAATTCAAATTCAGCTAAAATTAAGTCTAGCTATGATGTATTGAATAGGCATAAATCTCAGATAAGTTATTAGTATACATTTCTTGCACAGTTGCAAATAGATATTAAGTATATAAAATTTTAAATACCTCTCAATGTAATTAGCTATGCACTGAAACTATATACTTTAGTTTTAATAACGCTGTTAAGTACTATTATCAAATGAAAGATGTATTCTTACAACATGGATTCTTATCTCTTTGCGTAAGAATTCCATTTAACGCTCTTTAAACTCTGGTGGAGAAAGGTTTCACCAAAATGTTTTTTCCCAAAACTCACGGATGATTATTAATCTCGTAAAAGACTCTGATTTCTTGTGAAATTAGTGATTCTACCAAAAATAATTTGCTATGAGACCAAAGAAAAAATTCCTTTAAAAAATAACTGTGCATTTCATTGCAGCATTGATGAATATTTTCAATGACTGAATTGTGGTCTAAAACTAATAAAGTATTATCTGAATTAAATAATATCATATTTTTAGCATGTTATAACTTGTTCAAAAAGATTAAAGTTATCTGTGACATTTAAAAAAATGCGATTACACAATAAAAGTGGAAGGAAAACTCACATAATCTAAGCTCAAAATGAAAGTAAAAATAGGTACAAACTTTGTACAAAAAAAGGGCAAAAAAAGAATAAATTATTTTATATAAAGTTTTGAAAAGAACCTATTTAGCTGCTAAATGGGCTAATTATTAAATAGCAATTATTCAAATCTTTCATACGATTTTTTGATAAAAAGCAAATTATTCAATTGAATATTATAATTGCAGTAAACGGAAAAATATAAAAGTAGACAACAATATTCTTTTCAGACATTGAAATTAAAGGAATCTGAAAAAAAATCATAAACTAAATATATTTTAAGTTAAATGTAATTACTGCTGTCTTAAAATGAAAATAAAGTTTTACTTATTAATATGTGTGTGTTCTTAACAATAATAATTCAATGAGGCAACTGCAATTAAAATTGAAACTATTGATAATAGGTTGGAAGAAATCAAATTAGATTAAACAAGTCACATTCATTAAACATTTTATTTTGAAAAATAGTCAGGTACGGCAGTTTGTGGTTATTTCAAAGCAAATGTCTATTTGGCGGCTAATAATAGAATCATGGTATTTATCTTGTCATTCCATCACCGTAAATATTTGTTTCCAGACAAATTTTTTATTTTTAAATTATTATTTTTGTTGAATGAAATATGAAATTTTATCGCGTATGAAAAGTTTCAGAATATGAAAACAATGTTATCCACTCTCATATATAACAAAAGATAATTTAGTCTGATGAAACCATAAGACAAAGACGGAATTTTAGATTCTTTATTGTGAATACATAAAACTTTATCAATAAATGTCATACTGTATCTCTGTTTATTAGAATAAATGTGTCCAGCATTTAAAAAGAAAAGCTGGAATTTTTTTTTCAATCTTTATACAACAAGTTATTGCTTATTCTCACTAGGGTTTTATAATTTTTTTAAAAATTTCTCAATCCTCTTGTAGAGTTTATTCACATTTTACGCACAGTACAAAAATATATTTCAGTTAATCGAGCGAGCAAATCTGTATTTTTTAGACTATAAGATGCGTCCAAAAATTATATGGGACGTTTTTTATAAAATATTATTTTATCAAGTTAAGTAAATATATTACATATTCTTTCAATAAAAATAGAGAGAGAAATGAGAATATTTCAGAAATTTAATTGAATAAGATTATTTGAAAATACAAATATAATTTCGAAATCATTCGAAAAATATATTTACATTTCCTTCCCCTTTAATTAATATTATTCTGATAAATAGTTTCCATATAAAAATATATATTAAAAATAATAATTGTTATAATTACATTCGGACCACAAAACACTCTCCAAGTTTAAATGGAATTTCTATGTTAAAAGGTATGTTTCAAGGTCCAAAAAATATAGTAATTAATTGTATGGAAACGTGATTGGTATTAATACGTTCTCTTTTATCAATTTTTATTGAAAAGACATAGAATATTAATTAAGATCTCGTCGCTCTAGTTCTTTTAAAAAGAAATAAATCTAAAATATAATACGAAATATCTAATTTAATTACTTTTATCCCTAGTTTCTTTACTTATATCAGAATTATATTGGAACTAAATTTTATACTTTAAGTGGAATGATTTTAAAACAAAGAAAAAAACAATTCAGCTTATAATAATTAAATCATCTATTTATTTCCTTTTCATTTGTAGTGATTGACTGATTTTCATTTGGTTATATGGTTTAAAAGTTAACTATTGAAACGTCCGTATTTCATGGATAGTTATAAAGTGACAGAAACGCTTAAATTAATTCAAGGCTTTATTTTCGTTTAAATGCATGTTTTGTAATTGTGACAAAAAAAAAAGAATACAAATGTACTGAATGCTAGTATATACCACCGCAGTACTTGCCTCCCCCCACACAGCCAAGACGGTTAACAGGTGTTCTATTAGAAACTGAGAGCCGATTCACATCATAACAAGAGCCTTTGCTTACAACGTTCGTTGAGAATCACTCTTGCAGTCACACATTTCTTCCTGGGTGGAACATGGTAGAAATCAAAGAGTCTTCAGTCCTATAATAAATTACACTCAGTGAAGCCTATCATTGGGACATGGTTTATTATTCCGATACGTAGAGGGCATGTCCGATTGACTCGCATACTCATTGGACTTCCCCTTTTTACACAGTAACATCTTTTGTTTGGCAAGAGTGCTCTCGAGTGTCCTCCCTGTCATATTCCGTATACAGTTCATTACATCTTAATAGTGTACTTCATTACATCTCAGTAGTTCAGCGTTTCAGCATTAACATCGCACTGTTTTTATTCTTCTTGTCTTAGGCCTATTTGACATGGTGGGAGAAACTTCCTATATAATTTATTTTTGCGTTTCTATACCGAAGCAGTTTTTGAAATCATATTAAGATTTTAACCCATTTAGAATGTTTCACAATTTTCTTTCTTAACTGTGGTGGTATCTAATTTTTCATTTGTGTTTAAAAATTTGTTGAATAATCAATAAATATTTGGCAAATGTTATTGATTATTCCACAGAATTTTGCGCCATAACCCCCCAAAACTCACTTACATTCACCATGGGTGGATTCCTTGATCGCCAAACCACGTAACTAGCTGTGAGGCTTCCTGAATTTGCAGGTCCATCTTGTCCATTCATTCTCAATAGGATGGTCCTGATGATGACAGTTGAGTTCTCAATGGCGCGAAAGCCATATGTATCTATGCTACGCCGAACAAAGTGTATCTGTGTTCTAGACTTTTGAAAAATGGAGAAAATAGAAATTAGACAGACAATAAGAAGGGTTAAAATTAGAAAAAGATCGCTGGGATATTCCGGGGCTGACTCTAAAGACGTTAAGCCTCACGGAAAAGAAAAATATCAGTGAGATATTTTGGAGTCCAGATGCCCTTAGTTACTGAAGAAGAACAGCTGCAGAGGGACAGTCTCAATAGGGACAATGTACTCCAGTACTAAGCTATCGATATTGACAATAATCCATAAATATTTGGCGCGCTTAATGATGTGCAATATTGGACTACTGTTACAGTTTCGCTGTGACCGTGGTATTGTGAACTCGTGGCCGACGTTATTTTGTTGAATCACAGGATTGAGTCAGAATGTAATTATCAACCAACCGTTTTCTGGAGATGAGGCACAATAAATCTATTAAAGCTCCAAGTCCTTCCATTAGCGTAGTTTGAAAGTTTCGAGAGGGAGGTGCCAGCTCAGGTGTGATACTCGTTACTTTTCCGAAGCTCAAAATTACAAATCCATCGCCAATAGTCCTTGTGTTTCTTCTAAGAGAGACGTTAATTTCCAAAACAAATCAGTCAAAAGCCATAGATTTGCTAATGAATCATTGTCAACATCAGCAAGCATTTTGCTATTTTCTATCTGCTATGTTAAGCTCCACTTGTTGACATTATTACAATTATCTTAGAATGTTTAAGGAGAATAAGTTATTCATATTGATCATATTTTACAGTATACATTCTCATTCTTCCATTATAACATATTTTTAAGCTTTGAAAGATGGATTTATAAATTAATTGTATTTTGAACTATTTTTGGTTCTTAATTGATAAATTCTTTTTTTTATATAGTCATTTTTGTTTTCGAGATTTCAAAATCAGTTTAAATGTTTTTCTACTAAAATAAACTAGCAAAAGTTCATTAAGATTAAAGTTGAAGGACATGAACTATTGACATGAAATAACCACAGAGGTCATGCGAAATTTTAGCATACGTTCATTCTAGCTTTTCTAGTCCCTTTAGTGTATTAAAATAATTTTATGTGTTTTTGTCATTGCTGAACCTTACATATATTCTTTGAATGAGACATTTAACAGAACTCTTTTTTATTTAGGCGAAATAATCATATGAGTGTTGCTCATAATAGACAATTTAATAACATGAGGATTGGGAATTTAATGATGTGTAGATGATCAAGAGAATGATTGATAGTTAGGACTGTTTCCTACAAATTGATTCAATTCATATTCGAATTTTGATTAATTAATTGTTTATTTATGTCACTCTTGGAAGCAACTATTGGCATCTACCTCGTAATTCCTGAATCAAAATTGACAAGAACAACACTATAACTGGTCCCCCATTTTCCAAACTTCCACACTATGCCCACGTAAAGACGTTGAGTCTCAACAGATTGCACGTGCATCATCTTGCTACACGATAGAACTTTAGTAGCATAAATCTCGAAACCATGACACGACTGAAACAACGCAGGTCATGAGTTAGTGACCGTCACCACTTGCTTACCTCAGCCGCTTTATATTTGGTCTGTTTGTTTGTTAGAGTATTTAATACTGAATATTCTGCTATATATTGTACCAAACACAAGGAAATTTACAAAGCAGTTATACAAAAAAAAAGTTTTCAAATAAATCAAAATTTAAACAAGTCATAGACCGAAATAATGTTTAATAAAATTATATGTATGCGGTAAAACCAATATCATACAGTAATTTAAAATATTTTGTTGGAGATTTTCATAAGCAAAGTGAAATAAAGATATAGTATGTAATTTAAAATATTTAAAATGAGTAGTGAAAAGAATAGCATTCAGTCAATATATATATCACGGTCAGAGGATAAACGTAGTATGTATATATATTGTGAAGTTTCTCCCAGAAATGAAGATGCCAAAAGAAATTTTTTGTCAATCTTGTGTTTTCCATGTGTAGACATGTTAAAATAGCGTGCTACCTTCTTCAAGAGAAGGAATTTTAAATGGAAATGAGGGTTTTTACTTGATGTAGTTTATTGTTTCATTCCAGATTCGATTGATATTTCCAGTAGTCAGGAATAACTGAGTTAAAGTATTTTAAAAAATGCAATATTGAATGGTAGAAGGGGTTTCTAAAGCTAAAATTTTAATATATTAAAGTATTTTCAAAAGAATTAGGCTGTTTATTAAAACCTATATAACACATAATCAAATATTCCTAATTAAAGACTAACATCAAATCTATAAATGCCAATACTAATATTCTCCCAAATAAAAAGTTCCGAGAGTGTAATGGAATTTCTGAATCAACCAAGTCATTCTTTATACTCACTGATTCTGGATATATTAAAAAAATAATAGCTTAATATCTGAAAACTTCCAATTGATTTTTTGTTGGATTCCTTGCCATGAGGGTATCAAGAGCAACGTGGCAGTACATATTTCAAGTAAATCTACATCAATCGCGAGAACGCAGAAATGCTATGTAACAATTTTTTGAAGCAACAGCAGTTTTATGAATAACGTATTCAATAAATACTAACAAATGAACATCCATGGTGATAGCCTTTTGTTGCTCCATATCTCTCAAACCTCAATCAATCGATGTAAATAGTTATAATTAACTGTTCTTCAAAAACGCGTTGTTGTGTTATTTAAATTACTTTTTTAAATGTACGTAAGAATTATTTAAAAAGAACTAAATAAAGCTTTAAATTAAAATATTGCATTCTCCTAAGAAAAGGCCAATTTCTATAAAGTAACATGTATTGAAAATTTCGGTAAATTAAAAGAGTTTCTCGACACACTTTTTTCGTCTGTTGTCATAGCAACACAAAATAAAATATTTAAAATACTTTTGAATATTAGTAGATGCAGATGTTGAGTTGAGAGTAATATTTTTCATTTCTGAAACCTTAACAAAAATACATTTTAGATTCATTGAATTTTATTTAACACTGAAACAATAGAAGTACCTTGAAGAGTTTAATATCCTATTTCATCTTCTTTGAAAGAACTATTTGGTTGGTTACAAGTATTCAAATTCCTCAATGTAAAAATTAAAATAAAACGCAATAATTTAGATCTTTTATAAACTTTTGATCCATATACAGGGAAAGAAATTTTTTCATTCTTTGATGGAATCTCTTATGATTAAAATCTCTGATTAAATTCTTTTCTTACTATGCAAAAAAGTTTTTGGCTGTAATATTTAAGAAAACTTCTAATATTTTTATTAAAGTATTTTCTTCTTAAAGTTTTTTTTAATCGTTACACAGTTTTAGAATTCATTCTTTGTTACTTGATCCATACGTTTTTGTACTAAATATCGGCATAACCTCTAATGTTATTGTGATAAATTTTATTACATCTATTTTATTTTAAATAAATGAGCAATAAAGGCAAAGTTACCCGATTATAAATTTAGATAATTAAACATTTATCTCGGATTTAAACATCCAGTTTTCAGGAAGATAAATAACGAATGTTTTTGTGTGTCTAAGAAAACTAAATATTTTTAAAACAATGAGTTATATTTAAGGCATTTTATCAGACATCTTTAAATTTAGCCAAAACAAAATTTTTAAGTATTTATTACATTCTCTTTTAAAATGAATTATTTTTCTTCAACCCATGTTGATTATAATGTTAATTATTTACAATTACCCGGTTTCCTGTTAGCATTAAATGGTTGGAACATAACTTCGGTATTGCATAATCTGAAGTGCTACTGTTACTCCGAAAAATTTTAACACTTTGATAGTTAATAAGAGAATAGGCTTTTTGAAATAAATTTCTTTTAAAAAAAAAAACTTGAATTATTAGGGAGGTTGGTACTTTAAAATGATCTAAAAATCGTGTTTTAAAAAGTTTTATTAGTAACATTCGTTGTAGTTATTGTATTTTAAAACGTTTTTCTGAATTTCACTAGGTGTGTGTGTCATCAAATTTTCGATCGTTAATTTAACCAACTTCCCATCAAGCTAGAACTCTGAAACCTTGGGAATCGTTCTCACTCGCCTAACAATGCGATATTTAGACATTTGCGACAAGTTTCAGCTAGTATTTTCTTCAAGAATGCAGTTTATCCCAACCACTTGGCGCGATTTCAAAAATTGGCACCAAACTTGGCGATTTTATTTTGTTTGCCTGAACGTTTAGTCTGTAAAACGGACCAAGGTAGCCACATTTGGCAAAATACTGCCAAATAATTCTTGTCGCCAAGAGTGATTGGGTTAAACTGCATTCCAACCATTTAATTTACCGGATGAATTAATTAATTTTAGTTACTTTTAACGTTTTTATGTATTTCACTTGGTGTGTGTTTCTGTGTGTGTGTATCAGTGTGTCATCAAATTTTCTATCGTTAAATTAACCAACTTCCCATCAAGCTAGAGCTCTGAAATTTCGGGAACCGTTCTTATTTGCCTAACAAAGCAATATTTAGATATTTGCGACCAGTTTTAACTAATATTTCAATAATTTTTCTTAATAAACTTTGCCACTATATAAAAACGTTGGTTTTTGTCTCGAATTATTTATTAGTATATTACTTTTGTATGCACGAGAACTAAAAGTTGTAGATGAATGGGGATAAAAAGGATCAAAGGATGAGATTTCTTGACTTGACGCACTCCTTTTTTAGAGATATCAGCAATTTCATGGTACTTTTCGTCAACAACTTTTTGAAAACATATTTTATTTTGCTAAATCATAACTGTTCATTGTTATTTTAGTGATTATTAAAAAGACTGCCAGCGATTTATTGTTGATATCGCGTCAGTGTCTGTAAGCAATGTAAATTGAGATTATTGATTTCATAAATATTGTTTTTATACATCATATATTTTCATACAAATATTGCATTTTGATATTATATGAAACAAACAGATTTAAATGGTTTTACTTATTTATTTTATTTTTTTTTGGTTGTCAATTATTAGAATCAAATACAATCTTAGCTTTATTTTTTATTTTAGTTTTTTTTTCTCGGATACTATTACATCACAACTTTTCCATGCTAATCTCTTAAATTTTCGGGTTTTGAAAATCAAAATAATTCATTTCAGTCATCTAGCAAACGTAAGAGCATAAAACTGAATATATAAAAATATATTGCAGTAACTTTTTATTTAACAAATATATGTATTTAAGTATGAAGACATTTCACAGCATATAAATGTCTGAATGAAAAGGAAGGAGCCATATCTTATACACGGTTGTAAACCAAGAATGAACTCAAAAATGTATATACTCTCTAGATGTAAAAAATACCACTCAGCTTATAAACAGATTTTTAATAAAACTTTCCACGTTATTTTCCTCGTTTCTTTTTCCGAATTTATTGAAATATCACTCCAAAGAAATATCTCTCGAACTGAAAAGCAGAGAGAAAAGAAAATAGGGAAGAAAAAATAACCATCAGAAATGAAGCTTCTAAAAATACAAGGAAAGTTTCATAAAAGTAAAAGGTGGAAGCAGAGAATGTTTGAATAGAGTGTGATGCGACCAAGAATATGAAAGCTTTTTATCGTTTTAGTTCTATATATTTGTTACAATTCCTTTCATTGTAGCAAATAAAGAAAAGGAGGACATCTCTCTAAGTATTGGATAATGATATTAAATGATTCAGAAATTATTATACATGTAATAAAATTTATTTGTCGAGCAGATATAAATGAGAACATAATAACAGCTTTAGATGTATTTACATATTTCGCTAACTTTTCTTACTAAGGATTTTAAAAAACAAGGATTAAATCAATATTTTCAATGCATTTTTAAAACTTAGTTCCAATATATAATAATAGAGTTTAACGTCAATTACGAAATCATAAACTTCTAATTAAAAGTATATATAAGAAAGCCTTGCCTTCTTAAAATGCGTTTTCAAACACATACGAGTATACATATATGTGCTTGAAATTCTTATATTTTTATGTATACTTCTTAAAGTAATGCCACTTTTCAATTATACACACTAAAGATATATATTTTTATGTAACTTAAAATATATATTAGATCATATTGGATCACAGCATTTTTTTTTTGGGGGGGGAAGGTTAGAAAACAATTCTTTTATTTAAATTCATTAAACTTGAACGTCTTATAATCCCGACATACCTGGTGTCCATAATTAAACGATCCTACTTCAAAATTGTGTACAGACGAAACTATTGTTCCGAAAGTTGTAAAATTCTGTGTACGACATAAAGAAGGGATGGAAATTTGTTTGAGCGAATAAAAAAAAAATTAGTTCAAAGTTTCGCCACTAGAGGGCGTTTTTAATGGAGATCATATTTAGCATACATTAATAATTAGCATACATTTATAACAGTTTACAAATATTGTTACAACAATAAATGCTCAACATGATGACCATCATTTTCAGCTACTATTTGAAATCGTAAGATAGCATGTTTCACCGTTGACCGCAGTGTGTTCTGGAAAATGTTGAGAACATGTCGTGAAATACTGTCTTTGAGATCAGGTAAAGTTCTTGGTTGATCATAACTTACCAGCTGTTTTAAATGGCCCCAAAGCCAAAAATCGCATGGATTGAAGATCAGGCGATCGGGGAGGCCAAAGATGACGAAATTGGCGGCTGATCACACGTTCTTCTGTGAAGTGATGTTTGAGAACGTCCTTAACACAACGTGTGATGTGTGGAGGAGCTCCATCTTGCATAAAAATTATGCGTGAAAGGCACTGACGTGCTTGCAGATCCGGAAAAATTTTATTCCGTAATAACTATGCATATTGCTGTCCAGTGATAGAACATGTTACTGGACTTCCAGCACCTAATTCCTCGAAAAAATACGGTTCAAGAATAAAAGACGTGGAAAACCCACACCACACCGTTACTTTTGGTGAGTGTAGCGGAACTTGTAAGGTGGAATGCGGATTGTCTGTTTCCCAAATTCGGCAGTTGTGAGTATTCGCCGAACCGTCCAAATGAAAGCTTCGTCTGTCCAGAGGATATTCAAAGGCCATTTTGGATCAACTTCCGAACGAGCAAGAAACTGCAGTGAGAACAGATGTCTAGTCTCGAAATCATGTGGAAGCAATTCCTGAACAAGTTGAAGCTTGTATGGATAGTAACGGAGGATGTTTCGCATGATCTTCTGGACAGTTGAACGAGGCAGATCCAATGCTTCTGCCACACGGCGAACACTTGTACTAGCCTGCACGTTGGATGTTTTGTCCTCTTCCACCTGAAAAACAACTTTCTCTATTGCTTCCGCAGAAACAGGTTTTCTTCCTCTTCCAGAATGAACATTCAACGATCCTATTTCTTCAGATTTGGTTACCATTAATCGAAGATTTTTAGCAGTTTATGGACCTTTTCGCATCCCCTTTAAAGTCCGAAATTTCCGTAGAGCAACTATTGCGGAATTACCGTTTTGATAGAATAACTTCACTAACAACGCTCGATCTGGTAAACGTAATGCCATTATGATTAGCAATACCGAGCACACTGAAAATAAACTAATCACCCGTGAAAGTTTATTGCTATTTTATAACAGTTGCTGTGTGACGTCGAAAAAATTTGCATATTTTCGTCTTCCTTCGTGTAAATCCTTTGAAAATTAGTCATCGAAGAAGTTTAATTAAGGTTTGCAGTTCGTTTTAGAGATTGTGTTTTTTAATGAGTATCAGTTATTGCGTCACCGTGTCCTGTGGAGAAAAAAGCGATAAAATACATATAGAAAACCGGTAAAAATGTGGCCTTCATTCAAAAATGCCCTCTAGTGGCGAAATTTTGAACTGATTTTTTTTATTCACTCAAACAAATTTCCATCCCTTCCTTATGTCGTACACAAAATTTTACAATTTTCTGAACAATAGTTTCGTCTGTAGACAATTTTGAAGTAGGATCGTTTAATTAAGGACACCCGGTATAATAAAAACAAAATTTTCGCAAGCTTTCAAGACCCAAAGTTATCACACATCTATATTTTATCCATTTTTTACATCATATTTAACTATTTGATAAATCAAATATGTTTTTACACATCCATTAGAAGGAACATTTAGCTTATCTTTAAAGTAAAGGACGTTGAGCGAGTAAAATAAAATATTAATCAATTTTAACTCACGAGTAATACAGCATCAGATAGAAGAGTTTCGCAATACTCTAACTATAATTTTCAATCTGTACACTTATCAACATTCCAGGCAATACACAAGAGATATTTACAAAACCCAGATGTAGAATGTTGGGCAATTTCTATTACCTAATTGATGAAACAGCTTACAAGCGCTGTTAAAATATATTTTAGACCTGAAATTTCTCTTAATTACCTTTTAAGCTTTCTTATAATTTTTAAGATTTATACACAAGATAAGACATCAGTTATATAAATATATTTTAAATTTTACATTATTAATTTTTTATGGTATTGTAGTATTACTTATCTTAATTTAATCGTATTCAATATTTTGCAGAAAGAGAAAGAGAAAAGAAAACCAAAGCATATTCAATATCATTTTTTCAGGAACTCCATTTTAATGATGTACAGTAATACCTCCCGTAAGGGACACCTTTTTTGAAGGGAGAATTCTGTTGTCTCCGGTCTCTTTGAATGTATTTAACTCTTCTTAAAGAACACTCTTTTTAAAGAACATAATGCCTTATCCATTGGATATTCCATAATGAGAAGTACCCTGTTATTGAAGTTACATTAAAATCAGTATGTTGCAAAACACAACTAAATCAATATCAGAAGATCCAGTGAGGGGATGCATAAAATTTACATCTGCCAAAATTAATTTTAAAATCATAGAGTTCCTTGTCTACATAATAGAGTAAAAAAGAATATCTGATCATGATCACTATAATGCGAGTATATTTGTTAATTATATACTTAAATACTTCTTAACTTTTGTGAAAGGAGCAACACTTCTATATTTGAATAAATAGGTATTAGAACTATAAGTATTACGATATTGATTACCTAAATAACTTGAAATTAAAGATAATATGTCTTTCAATGCTTGGGTTATTTAAGATTATACGAGGGTGTACCCCAAAGAAAGTTGAATGTTTTCAAAGTTATGTATTTTATTTTTTTTACTGAACTATATTATCCCCTTCAAACAGATCTCCATTATACTTAATATATTTGTCCAATCTGGGAAGGAAACTTTTTTGATACTAATCCGCAATAAAGGCTGGCTTGATCATCTTTACATCGTCAAATTGGTGTTTTTTCGTATTCTTCTTGGGCCACGGTAACCAAGTGGTCATGGTTTCGGATTCGTGGACGGCGATTTTCGTTCAATCACGGGTTTAAGCCTTGGTCACTAGCCGGGGCTGATGTACGTTAACGTCTGGGGTGGTATGGAAGATAAGAAAAGGGGTGTCATTTCAGGTGTCGTCCTCGTCACTTGACCCAAGGTTCAAAATTACGAGGTCCGTCGCCAATAGCCCTCGTGTTGCTTCTAGTGCGATGTTAATAAAAACTAAAAAATCATTTTCCTCTTGATATGCAGAAACAAGAAGTAATCTCACTGAGCTAGATTAAGTGAATAGTGTGAGTGGGGTAAGGTATTCAAGTCGCTTTTTGCTAAAAAGTAGTGAATTGAGATGATTCTTTTTGATAGTCAGTCAGAACCAGAAGCATACATTTGGTTGCAAACCTTCTGTTTCCTCGTTCTTCTTTTAAAATTCACTGAGCCAACTCCAAGGCAATCCATTTAACTTCGTCACGTGCTCAATAATCTGTCATCGGTCTTCAAACACAAATTTTATCGACATTTTTCTCTGTTCCGATAAGTCACTGGTATTCAGAAGAGGGTTCATTTGTAAATCGACTAATCACCCTTTTTGAAGCGTGGAAATCACTCGTATACTTGAGTATTTCCAAAACTTCTTCTTTGTAAGCTGTTTTGGTATTGTTTTTCCTGAGAAAGTGGCAAATTCTTACCCCACTGGGTTTTTCGCTTTAATATGCCCCCCTCAAAACACAATATGAAAGCAAAACAGCTGCGACGAAACAATTATTACTAGCAGACAAAACATTCCCGAATGACGCTACAAGTAGCAATGAACTCTCAAAGAGCTGAGGGATAAGCCCTTAGCAGGATAAAAGAATTCTTCGCAAGCTTCATACAGGATAGCATTATTCCGGGAGATGCTCACTCGTATTTGTCTTATGTTTGAGAGTAGGTTCTAACTTGGAAATATTTTCAGACCAAATAATCACTAAATAACAATAACAGTCTGCTTGAACATTATACATTCCACCTAATTTTCAAATTATTTACTAAAAAGGGGATTTTCTTAAAATTTTGATTGTTGTAATCAAAAGCTCGTTTTGCATTTCATTAGTGAAGAATACACAATATTTTTTGGATAAAAATAATCTATTCCTCAATTGAAATAAAAATTGAACCTATATCGGCTCGTTTTGCAAAACTGAATTCAGAACTGGAAATTTATATTTAATTAGTTTTCTTACTAAAACCTGTTTCCAATATCGGCTAAATTCTTTAAAATTAGGCGAATACTTTAACTTGTGAACTGATACATATATATTCATATAGACTGAATTTCTTTACTCAATCAAATTGTTCACTGTAATTTTAAAACAAATTTGACTACTAATTTCATTCTTCAAATAGTTCAATATTTCTACATTAAACTTTTGTATTATAATACTGGATTATATATTAATTGTGACAATTTTTATTTTTATTTGAAAAATTTAAACATTAAAAAATTATTTTGGGATTTATAATTTACTGAATGTCTTCAAGAATATTCGTCAATGTACCTTCCACTAATTTAAGTAAAGTGCAAAATGTAAATTTTACGAAAATATATTTCTTATTATTATGTATACCTCAAACATTTTAATTTAATGCAATAAAATTTTTAATGGAAATGGTGAACAGAGTATTATTTAAATAGTCCATTATAAAAGAAAAAAAAAACATAAAATACGTCGAATAATCTTTTGAAAAATGCTTTATATTCTGAGATAATAAATAATATTAAAACTTCAGTAATAAGATTTTATCGCAGTAATATTTTACTTTTATTATTACAATTTTTTGATCCAGGTAAAAACGCTAAGGACAATATTATTCATATTCTATTACATATATATTCAAATATTCTAATATTTGTTTTAATATAATTGGTTTAATACCAGAATCAAGAACTAACAATTAAAACACTCCAAAATTTTACATGAGAAATTAAACTTTGTAAAAGAACAATATCTTAGCCATCTTAATAAAAAAAACACTATCATATATTGTTTTTAAAATCTCATTTTGAATAGAATGTAATATTTATATAATACCTGCTTACTAGGTCTAAATAGACACAGAATTATATTAATCTTGTTACGTGCATATTAAAATTTATTTCAAATGGAAAATTATTTGAATGACATAAGACATGCTTCTTAAGAAATTAATTTTACTAAAATTGCTTGAAGCTAAATATATTCAAATATTAATAATTGCCTACCTTACGAACGAAATACAATAGTCAGTGTTCAATGCATAGTTCCAATTGTGCAAAACCTTTTTATAAATTCTTCGGGTTTTTTTTTTTTTTTTTTTTTTTTTTTTTGAAGTAGAAATCAAGCTAGCTCAATTCAAAATTGAACATAATAAAAACATAAATGAGATATTATATTTCTATTAATTTCTTTTCATAAAAACATTTATAAGAAATTAAATTTTTACTTTCAATTCTTTCATCTGTACGATATCCTTTTTATGTTCTTAAAGTTGCGCATAATTAAATTCCAATTTGATAGTGCTAAGTGCATTTTTCCTTTAAAAAGAGCTTTAACTTACTATTAAATATATATTTTAGTTGTGTAGAGTTACAGAAGAATATTTTCTTTCCCTTTCAAAAGCGTAATCGAATTTCAATTTAATATTGATTTTTTTTTTCCATTTTTCACTTTCTCTGCAAAATACAATTAAATTTAGAATGACTTTTATTACTGAGTAGAAACAAGGAAAAGTATTTATTTATTTCTTAATGATTTTAGGGGATATGGAGCAACAAAAAATATTATCTCTTACTTCAAAAAGCAATATCAAAATGGAGATTGCTTTTATAAATAGCATATTACGCGCCTAAGTCCGTTTATTCACAAACAAATATGTATTAGAAATTAAAACGCCTATACAGAAGATAACTGTAAGTACATTTCACAAACTTTAATTGTTAAAACATTATTATTTATTATACTTACCAGTTAAAATATAGAGAATGCTATAGTTTATGCTTTTAGTATGGATAAACAATGGAGTAATGGAAAGTTTTCCCTTGATTTATCTAAATAAGACATCATTCAAAGTTATATATATATATATATATTTGAAATATTTCTCGAAGCAGATTCTTCTTATAAGTTTCAGTAAAATGAGGAAAATTATCTTCCCATTAAAAACAATTTTTCCACACATGCATTTACTTAGAGAGTATTTTAAAGTAAGATAGTCTTATCATTGTCTAATTCCATTTATTAAACGGAGCAAAAAAGCAATTTGATTGATTTATATGTTAGTTTTGGTTTGACAGAAATTTACTATCAAAGCAATATTTGTTTGGTGCTGCCCGGAGAATTAGTCGCCAACATTTTGCGTTGAATTTTCACTGTCGCTGAGACCTAAAATTATCACAAAACACAAGAAACAAAATCGAAACATTAGGTTGTATCTGGAGAATCTTCTCCAATGAAGACAAAGACTCATCGGCCTGAAAATCTAAGATGAAGAATTATTAAGATGCTAAGGGCTTTCACGGACTTGTCTGAAAAACGAAACCCTTTCAGTGGATAATACTATAGTGAATTAACCCGTTTCATTTGCCATTTCTTACACATACTTTTTGAGCTGCTCTCGTGTAATGCTACATTGTTAGCCGTGTTTAAAATCAATTCTCCTCGGTAAAGAGCATTAAATCACCTTAAATTATGATCGCTCTCTCTAACAATACATTAAAAAAATTTTGTGTCACATTTTACGTACTTGAAAGCAGCAAGAAAAACTTGCATTATTTATCATTTTTCTCATTAACCTTTAAGAACATCTACTTGAAGTGAACTGGAAATTAATTGCCATATTTTCTATTGAGTAAAATAATATTCTATATTTTTTTCCCTCTGTATATTTGCGTGTTATTTTATTAATCATGAATAGCGAAAATGCTTTGTTTAGGTATGATTTGTACGCATTAGAGATCCGCTTTCGTGAGGTGGTAGTAATTAATCATTTTCACAAAACAGGCAGGAACAATTAAGGAGAATTGTTTAAAACTATGTCTAATACCAATCAATTATGAGTTCATTGAATTAAACATAAGAATAAACTTCGGTTAGGATTTCGTACATCATAAGTTATTAATTATTTCAAAACCATGATGCTTCTCGGTAAATATCTATATATATAAATTTATGATAGAACAAATGTTTTGACATCTTTTTTTCACTATTTCATTCTCCGCCTTTTTTTTTCCAATTACATAGTCAATAAGTTTTAGTTTCCTTTTGAAGATATACGTAAAGCAATGTTAAAATTCTTTAATAATCGCTTAATAGATAATGCTGCTTCCACTCGAACGCCACTTAATGCATCAATTCTAAATTAGGATAAACTAATAAGGCTAATCTAACCAATTCACTCGTTCTGATTCAACAACTTCTCGCAAACTGCTGATTCGTTTTTTTGATACTTTAACTGAAATTCACTTCAAAAGAAAAGATTAATGGTGATGCCTTTTACAACGAACAAATAATTATCAGCCTAACATTACATTCTATCTCCCTTCATTTTCCATTCAATTCCATTTCATTTATGTATGCTATTTCTGATTAAATTATATTCACTTCTATTTTCATAGAATTTACCTAATAGCTTTTCAGTTTGGTTGGGAAGAAATCGTAATTGTATGAAATTCGAATTACTACAGAGTCCTTGAGTTTAGTAAATAGCCCAACATCATAAAGTCATATATGGAAATCTAACTTCCATATTATTGTAGAATTTTTTTTGAATACGCTTTATATATTTTCGCCATTATGGTATTTGTGAAGAGAAACATATTGTTTTTTTTTTAACATTTTTTTTTTTTTTTTTTTTTTTTTAAAAAAATATTAAAAAAATTTAAAATTTAACGAAAGTTAGATATGTTAGATTTAATATTCCGCGTAATTAGTAATACCATATGTAGTAACATTTATTCATAGTCACTGAAATATAATGGATTAATTTTGTTTATTAGGGAGTAAACATCTCAATAATAACAGCAGTGAATTTTCTCAGTTTGGTGTAAACCACTTAAAGTTCTTTAGATTGCCCATAAAATAATTAACAATAAACTGTATTGTATCACAAGATTTGTAAAATACATTGGTTAAAGTGCATGTGAGAGACGGAGAGGGAAAATCAATCTTAAATTTCGTACTGAAATAATTATTTTATTAAAGCAAATACCATTAAGTACAGATTAAATTAAAAATTCCTAAACACCTTTATATGAACAGAAAAAAAAAACTCATTTCATTGTCTGAACAAAAATCAAATTGTTTATCATTAACACTATTTTGTTTATTTGATCATTTAATAAAATAAAGATTTGCAAATGTTAGTTATCTTGAAACTGGAGAATTAATACACTCAATTGTATATACATATTTATGTGTGTGATGCATTACCTTTCTTACCTATTTGAACTTTGAATTTTTATTGTATCAACTGAAAACTATGGACGGTAAATAGGTTTTAATAAAGCGTATAAATAATTAATTGTGCATCCACTCGTACAGGTTTCTCCTGTTAAGGATTACAGCAATTTCTCTTTACGTAGATGAAAGCAAAAGCTTCAAAATTCTCTGAAATGAATACTTTTTGCAAGTATATTAATGACAAACAATATTCTAAAACTTATTTTGATATTTTTATCAAAATTATATTTTCACAATTTAATCGGCATAAATAATATTCCAACAAGTATAAACCTCAATAGAGGTTAAATTACTTCGAAATACTTAAAAAGGAATTTGCATAATTCATTTAAAATGATTTATTATGCTTAATACAAAATGCTTCTGTTTTATTATATTCAATTAGGGAAGGACAGAAAATAGTAAGATTATATATATAATTCTTGTTCCATAAATTTTCTTTAATTGTACAATAGGTTTTATCAACTATTATTTTTCATTTACCTGATAATTTTATACCTCTCCTTTTGAATTCTAATAATTAAATAGATTTATAATAGTTGTTATACGAGACAAACTCTTGTCAAAACCTCTTAGCTAGATAATTTTCTTGTCATCAACTTTGATATATATTATTTTTCTTTATGAGGGAAAGTAGTAATTGATCTTTAATAACCTGATATTACGTAAAATTACCTTAAATTATTCAGACATAATCATGTTTTCTCTATTATTCAAAACAGTTTATTTACTACCTTGCTGATATTCAGTATACAATTATTTTCCCTGGTTATCTTTCTTGATTTATTTGAAAAGTATGTTTAGTCTTAAAACTATTTTGAATATGAATTTAAATAATAGCATGAATTAAAGAGACAGTTTATTCATTAAAATATGATAAGAAGTATTTTTTCTTGTAATTATTTTCTCCTCGAAAATAATTCTTTCACATTAAAGAATTTTCTAAACTAATAAGTTAATTGTTTTCCAATAATTTATCTCTTGTAATAAGGGCTAAATGTGATTTGAATTTAATACAAAACAATTGCTTCAAATATACGATTTCTTCTCAAATCTAATTTATTTTCAAGAAATAAATTGTATTATCTATAAATTTTTGAATTTATTTTCAATAGCTAATTTCTCAGAGATTTTTCAATCCTATTAATATTAAACAATTTTAATAATATCTTTGAGCTTTCTGATAAATTGCATACTTTAAAGCTTCTAAGGAAATAACTGCTATTTTATGTATAGGAAATATGTTTAATCTAATTGAGTTTTGCATTTGAATACCTTCTCATAAATATTTCGCATAATTGTTAAATGTATTATTCGTTATAAATATCCAGAATCCGTATAAGAATGTAATTGGACTAGCTGTTCATATCAACTTCAAATTTTAATTTTAAGAAATGCATTTTTTCACCAAATGTTTGAAAGGGAATGCTTTGAAATAAATGTACATTTAAATTTCTTCACAGTCTTAGGAAAATAAAGACAATTTTAAATTTAATCATGTTTCTTTTTCTTCCAGACGTCGAGTTAAATTTAATCAGAAAGATTTTACTTTAAAGTAGTAATAGACATTGAAACAAAAGGAAGAGCATCTTTTTGCCCATTATGATTGAAAAATGCGAATAGGAATTAATTAGCTTTAAGAAATGTATTATTATAGAATGTCAATAGTCTTATTATTTTGTGAAAATTTACATAAATATAATCTTTTTGGAAACGAAATTCCACACACCATTTTAATTTTTTGCAAATCTCTTCCTTTAAATAACGTGGGTATTTTATGATTTTTGCTATAAAAATACGGAGCTAATAAAGTATAAATCTGAAGTCTTAAGTTCCGTACTGCTATAGAAAATAAAGTAGAGTTATACGAAATAACAACTCGGAACTCCTTAAGAAAATTAAAACGTTAATTTTCCTTTGTGAAGAAAAACTTCTTCGTTGAAAAGATAAGTTTTTCTTTTGTCTAATCATTGCTACATTGATCGTTTATCCAACGTTACTGGTTGCTTGATTTAGCATAATTCATCCAATAGGAGTCGACATCCGATCAGGAGTGGATATCCATGCCATTCAATCGAGAAGAAAAAGATACCCTGCAAATTAAACTTGCAATATACATTACTAAATATGACATCATAATTACGTAACGTATATAATAACATGTTTCCAGCCACTAAATGCATGTGCTTCCCTTATGCAGGTACTGAAACTTCCGACAGAAATAGACAGAAACTTCCTTAAAAAATGCGTATTTGTTAAACATATTTAGACACAAAATTTAAATATGCTCAAGATTTATATATATATATTACTTGAGAAATAAAGTAAAAACTCTTTTAATTTTAAACATTTTGGACAGTATCCTAATGTTGGCACTTACTTACCTAATTATTAAATTTAAAATAGCTCATAGGTTTTACAAATTTAAAAAGAAGTATTAAATTAATATTCTCTTTGACATCTGTGACAAACACGTGGTTTGTCTCGTGACAGTCACGAATTGATCCCATTATATGACTCGAGCTAACTGCACATCGGTTACGAATCAATTGCGCAAGCAAAAGGGGCTCTTTCTTTTAATAATTACTATTAAATTAATCAATTAAATAAAAAAAAAACTAAAGTAAGCTATGAAATATCAAGAAATGGAGTATAGTCAACTTTTCCGACATTTAAATTAAATTAATCAATAAAATATTAAACTGAATTTATTTAAGCTAAATGTAATTAAATTGAAGTAAACGATACAAAGCTGAAAAATTATCTGGTATGCGAAAAGTGATCCAACTAAAGTAAATTGCCCCTTGAGTGGCTAAAAAATATTTAATATTTGTGAAGACATCCAGATTTCTAGATTACCAACTGACTCAAATGCTGGTACTGAAAAAGTTTGTATTAAAAACTGATGAATATCGTACGAACAACATAATTATAAAAAAAACCAAATGCGAAAGTCTTCAGTTCAAAAGTTCTAACGTAAAAAGCAAACTAAGAAACAAAGTAAAAAATATGTAACTTCATTCAAAAAAATTAATATATCAAACATTTCTTCAGGTATTCAAATAGAGTTATCGTCTGGAATATTAATTTCATTAAAGACGTATTCAAAATAATATAAACACCTGAGAATAAAAGTGACACATTTGAATACGCTTCGTAAGAATTAAAATATAATTATAGCTACCAGTTTCTTATAAATAGAAATGTATATATTCTGGTTGTATATGTGGTAGCTTTATTGAAGCTCTGTAAGCCTTGGATATTTTTCAAAAGCGTAAAATGACGGACCTCTCTGATTTTCGAAGATGCCAAATTGTAGCAGCCCGTCTAGCTAGAGCAAGTGTGACAGAAACACCCTAACCTTTAGGATTGCTAGAGGTATAATATCTAAAGTCATGACAGCATACAGACATCGCGGCAAGACAAGTTCGGCGAAGCAAATAGTGGATGGAAAGAGAAGCTGATTGAAAGAGACCGACGCGTATTGAAGCGAATTGTAATATCTAAAAAGCGAACAACTGCAGCAAAAGTGACCGCAGAGCTAAATCAGCATCTGGATTCTCTAGTGTCAATTATTATAGCTAGAAGGCACCTTCATAAACAGAACATTAATGGTAGAACAGCAATTCCCAAACCATTTGTGACAGATGCTATGTCAAATTTCATCTACAATGGTGTCATACTCACAAAACCTGATCGATTGATAAGTGGAAGAAATTAATATGGTTTGACGAATCCTCTTTCGCACTTTTTTCTACAACAGGATGGATGCACGTTTGAAAGGTACCTTCACAAGCGTATGATCGAGATCGTTCCCTTCCAACTGTCTAGCATAGATATATAGAGAAATTTTAGCTGACCAGATCTATCCTATGAAGCAAACTTTGTTTCCTGATGGAGATGGAATTTTCCACGATTATAATGCACCTATCCATGCTGCGGGACCTGCCCAATTATGGTTTGATGAACACAAGGAAGAATTATTACATCTACCTGAGCACGCACTCACCTGACCTCAATATAATTGAACCGTTATGGTCTATTTTAGAACGTTCAATACGGAATCGATATCCCCACCAGCATCTCTCACAGAACTTTCATAATATCCCCATGAAGAGTGGTACAATATTCCTCCAAACACTATTCAGCACTTGTATGAATCACGTCCTAAGCAAATCCAAGCTGTATTGCATACTAAAGGTGGTCCTACTTTATACAAATAAAATATTCTTTATAAATCTGAGATGCTTCCATTATTTTGATAACTACTTACACTCAAGAGCCAAAACATTATGACCACCCCTACATTTTGCAATGAACTCGCCTGGATGAAGAGGAAGGCACGTTATCAGGTGGAAGTGATATTTAACTGCTGCTGGAGAGTCTGAAGAATCATTCTTTCTCTTACTTCTGTGTGTGATGGGAAAGCCTGCGGATCTAAGCGACTTTGATAGAGGGCAGATTGTAATGGCTCGAAGGCTCGGATCAAGTATTTCTGAAACTAAACAACTCGTGGGTTGTTCGCGATCTACAGTTGTCAGTACTTATGCAAAGTGGATGAATTACGGTGAAACCAGCAGTAGACGACATGGTGTTGGACGTCTACACGCTATCAAAGAAAAAGGTCGTCGGAGACTGTCTCGCATGGTGAAGCAAAACCGGAGCCAGACAGTGGCTCACCTTACAGCCCAATACAATGCAGGGCCAAGTAGAATAGTATCGATGCACACTGTTCAGTGGACATTGTTGGATATGGGGCTACGCAGCAAAGCTCCCACTCGTGTGCCTTTGCTGACCAAGAGTCATCACCAACTGCACGACCGCTGGGCCCGGGAACTTCGCGACTGGTCCATGAATCAGTGGGAGAGAGTTGCCTGGTCAGATGAATCACGGTTTGT
Source organism: Nephila pilipes (assembly GCA_019974015.1). Taxonomy (NCBI): domain Eukaryota; kingdom Metazoa; phylum Arthropoda; class Arachnida; order Araneae; family Nephilidae; genus Nephila; species Nephila pilipes. The sequence continues at coordinate 682,505 of BMAW01078111.1, read as the reverse complement.
CATTCATCACGCCGATGGCCGTGTCAGGAATACGCCGTCTTCCAGGCGAACAGTTGCTCCCTCAATGTACAGTAGGTCATACACAGGCCGGTGGTGGCGGTATTATGCTTTGGGGGACGTTCTCTTGAGCATCTCTGGGACTCGTGGTTGCGGTAGAGCAGACCATGAATGCTACAGGGTATCTGAACATTATTGCGGACCAGTTGCACCCTTACATGGCCTCAGTTTTTCCAGCTGGAAATGGAATGTTCCAACAGGACAACGCCCCATGTCACAAGGCTAAAATTGTGTTGGAGTGGTTCCAGGAACTTGATGCTGAATTCCAGATAATGTCCTGGCCGCCAAACTCACCGGATCTCACTCCGATAGAACACATTTGGGATGTCATGGGACGGCAGCTCAGAGTTCAAAGACCACCAATTCGCAATATCTCGTATTTGCGTGACCGTTGCTTAAACATCTGGTACAATCTGTCTCCGGTCATCTATCAAGGACTTGTGGCATCCATGCCAAGGCGAGTTGAAGATGTGTTGCGCGCCAAAGGTGGGCCAACTCGTTATTGACAGGTAGTCATAATGTTTTGGCTCTTGAGTATATATATATATATATATATATATATATATATAAACAGAGGAAACAGATTATCTAGATACTAATTTTTTAAAAAAATGTAGGTAGTACGATTATGAGAGATTTTTTTGAAAAGAGAGATAATTATTTCTTTCCGATAAATACAACTTCTTTCTTTGCTTAAATATTTGTTTAAACATATTACTTAATTATATATTTAGGTATATGAAATTAGTTAACGAGCCTTAAATTTTCAAAATAATTTTAAAAATTTCTTTCATACTTGAATTAAGGCTGATTGCCAAATTATTTGTTAAGAACGAATTTCAAGTATTAAAATTATGAAACAGATTAATTTTTGAAATTATAGATCAGAATAATTCTTTTTCTCTCTTTATATTTAAATTATTTGGTTTTATTTATTTAAAAATATTTCAATATTCGTTATAAAATAAAACCCTTTTTTTTTCTTTGCTTATTTTTCGAACTTTTGCTCTATTCTTCTTAATTCGAATTCTGATTCATAAAGAGCAGTATTTAGTTTATTTTAAATTATTTGAGTTTTTTTTGTAGCAAGTGTAAGTCTAGCACAGATATTACATAATTATGCTGTTTAAAGCTGAGTAATTTTTGTTCTAATTTTTTTTTCCTTAATTTAATTCGTACTTTTTGTATTAAAATATGTAATTTTTTTTATTGTAGTTTCTTTTAAAATTCGATTTGAATTAGAGGTTTCCTGATTTTTTTTTCTTTTGTTATTTGCTTTATCATGCAGTGCATTTTCATTAATAGAGCTATTACTATTTGTGAAGGTGGGAGTATTAAAACATGTTTAAGCAGGGTACCTCCTTCTTAACCGAGAAGAAATATTTAATATAATATATATAATATATATATATATATATATATATATATATATAAACAGGAGGAGTATGAGGAGTAGTTTTCGATCCTTCAAATATTAAATATTTATATATAATATTTTTGGCATACCAGATCACTTTTCAGTTTTTTATCTTTCGCTTCAGTTTTAATCAAATTTAACTTAAATATATTCAATTTAATAATTTATCGTTAACTTTAATTTTAATTATATGCAGCTGATATAATATTAAATGTAATAATTTATCGTTTGTTTAAATTTTAGTCGCATTTAGCTGAATTATATTCAATTTAATAATTTATCGTTTCCTTTAATTTTAATATCGGAAAAGTTTACTATTGTCCATTTCTCGATGTTTCATTGTTTACTTTATTTCTTATATTTAATTGAATAATTTAATAATAATTATGACAAAGCATACCTTGGGTAGTTAAATCTGTTCTTTGCAGAACTTTGTATAGAACTTTTTCTTATTTTAGTATTTATTTTGCTTTTAATTTCTGGGGAAGTTTTTTTTTTCTGTTTTCTCGGTGTATATGTATATACTAGCTGATACCCGCCCGCTTCGCTGGGCAGACGATAATATTATATTTTGGAACCTATACGTAAGATATCAAGAAAGTTTTCGATTTTTAAACGATAATTATAATCTGAATTTAAAATTTTAAGAAATTGATTGTCTGTAATAATGGTTATCCACGACTTTCAAATATATGAGAAAAGTATTTATCAATAAAAATGTAATTTAGTCAGTAAATCTGTCGTTGAACAGAATTCTGCATCACCCATGAGGTACTGTGTAGTGCGATGCGTTCCCATTAATCTACATGGCGGGTCCGCAGTAGGCCTAAACCATGTAAAAATTGACAACATAAAAATATAAATACATTTTATTTTATTTTTTAAACCTATTGAATCAATTTTTCTATTGTCTTTATTTTGTGCGCATGGCAATTTTTGAGGATGAAAACTACATTTTTATTCTTTATTATATCAATTTATTAATCTTAATTATTACATTTATTATTATTTTATCTTATTCTAATTTTAGAAATAGTTAAATATAAGAAAAATATGAAATAATATGCCTACATTTCCAAAACTTCTCTGTAGTCTTCGTTCGTTTTTCTGGTTGAAGCTCATTTTAAGCTAATTTTAAACTCTGCCCTTGGGCTTTATTGATAGTCATCGCAAAGCAAACTCTAACTGGAAATTGCAAACGCTTAAATTCAAAATGATAATCTGATGGAATTAATGGTATTCTAGAAATGAATACATTTTCACCCTCATACTTTCCTGTAAAAATAGTCGCTTCTATAACGTTTTTTCTTAGAGTTTTCAATTTGAAAACTCTAAGAAAAAACTGGTGCCGTTACATAATTTAGGAGTATTTAAATTACGCAAGAACATTATTGGTGTACCAGTCTTTAGATAAAGAATATGAGGTGGTATGCCTGGTGGATTGAGTGTGTGCAGAAACTCCACAGGATAATGGACAGTAACTTCTATCTCTATGACTGTATCTATAGACTCATACTTTATTTGTTCAGTTGTCAGTTTCTCTAGGATAAAATCGTTAATTTTATCAGTTGATTCATTTGTTGGAGTCAAAATTGCTCTTTCTTTCAACCACGATAAGCTATCTAGTGTGCCATATTCAATATTTCCGTATATTCTATTAGTCAAAGTAATCAAATCTCCCACAGTATCTCATAGGTTATTCGGAATAGTTATTTTTCCTTCTTGCTCTGTAATATTTCCGTTACCTATGTCAATTAATAGTTAGAAAATTCTTTCGCGCTCAAGTCGTTTTGAAGAGAGATCCTCATATTAACTTTCAAGGATAAGACTTTTATATGAGGCCATAAAATTGAAGATTTCACACCGGCTTGAATTTCATCTGCGCGTGTCCCTCGTGGTAAGACAGGTAAAGTTTGTCTAAAGTCACCAGCTAAAAGAACAGTAAAACCACACATTAGTCGATTACTTCCTCTGATGTCTTGTAGTATCCGGTTAAGAGCTTCAATTCCTTTCCTGTGGGTCATAGTACATTCGTCCCATACTATATCTTATTCATACTATATATTCGTCCCATACTGAGTACGTGCGCCGTGTCACTTTGTTTGTCATAGCGTCTTGAGTTCGTTCATGCATGTAGCGAGGTCCTCCAGTAAACGAAGACGGCAACACAACCATTTTACCTATTTCTGAAGACTGTGTATCTTTTTTTGCCATAGCGTCTTTTAAATGGACATATTCTTCACTCCTAAAAATTTTCTGATTGTTACGAATCCATTCAAGCCTTTCAGTTTCTATTTTTGCATACATGTCGACCAAAAACTAATTAAACAGTTGACGAAAGGGCAATAGATAATTGATTTCACCAACACGCTCCATCAACCTATAGCTGAAGAACTCGGAAGCAGAGACAGTCTTATTGATAGGAGCCTTAGAATTGCTATCAAGTTTTGAAATATTTATACAATGACCGCGTCTTCCCCACGAAAAAACATCAAAGGGTACTGAAGAGCATCGTAAGCTCGATGGGTTTCACTAATTCGTACCAATTTACTGTATCTGCTGTTTAGAATGATATCTCTTTTTTCGAAATCCTGACCCACAATAAGGACAGATACTTCTTTATTTTGAGGAGCATTGAAACGACCTTTGTGTTCTCCAGATGGTTTTTTATCGGCATTAAGTATAACCTTGAACTCCTTTTGGTCTTTAGGAACTGAATCAACAGCAGCTTTGAAATCGCGAATATACCTGCTATGTTCATGTAGCGCCTTTTGTAATTGGCTAACTAATTCTGGCTTAACACCTGGGAAAATACCACAACAAATGTTTCGTTCACGTTCATCATCTCAGAGAAAGTATAGCTGAAGAAAAGAAGGTTGTTGAGGAGGCTCAGCCAAAAGGCTACTTATCCTGTGGTATACCTGCCCCTGGACTTTAAATGTTGGCATAAAATTTCCCTCCTACAATTTTTTTTGCTCCAAATGACGTCATCTGAAAACATTCATTATACTTACGAATTGTAGAAAGAAAATGTTCTGAAAGTTGATCCTAATGGTTAAGAAGACTATTCAAAGGTTCAGGGTAGGATCTAGTAGCAGGAATTTGGACTTGATCACCGCTGTTACACATTCCTGGAGGTTCTTCTATCAATTTTAAAGCATGGCACCACAAACAGGGCAAACGTTTTCCGATACTGACAATTTTATCATTTGAATAGTCAATATCTATTTTATAATTAAAACCAGACAAATTTTTGGAAGTCCATGGCGCTAATTTAACTTTTGATCTTTTTTCATTGTATTTAATTACAGCTGCCTGATTCACATGGGGGTTATTAGAAAAGTATTTTCTTACAGCTGCAGGATGACTTTGAGTATATTTTGTAGCTGCTTGTCTAACTTGTTTATATCTAATTGAATTTGAGAATCTTTTTCTTCTTTTTTTACCTTTATTTAGTTGAAGAGATATTACATCATTAATAATTGATTCACTTGAACTTAAAAAATCAATGTTAGATATTGATTGAGTCTTTGAAACTAACACAGACACATTTTCTTGAGGCTGAAACACAAAAGATGACACATTTTCTTCATTTTGTTTCACATTATCATCACCAGAATTAACTTTACTTCTATTTGTTAATCCAACTATTTCAACATAAACATCAAAATGACCCCTATTACAGTTTCCCGTAAAACGTAATCTTTTTTTCCCCCTGAATTGCTTCACCAACAGAAGCTATAAGGCAGCCACCTTGATACACTTCAAACTGATAGGGAAATAGTTCTGCCGCCGCCATAATTTCGCAAATAGATCCTTACGTGTTTGGTTTACACATTTCGGTAAAATATAAATCGCTAATATTACAAGGGGGGCAAGATAGCATTTGAGGGTAGCATTTAAACCGATCCCAGTTGTCAAACACGTGAGAAACAATAATATTTCTCATTTTATACGCCATCGATATGTCACCGAACACCAGCAAAGACAGAGACGAAAATAAACATGCTTCGTAGCCAAGAAATTTAAAAACTTTGAAAGGAGTAGGTATTCCATCGATCCAAATATATTCAACATCCATTATTAAGAACTATAACTGAAAAGTAAATATGAAAAATCAATTTTTATTAACCTACAATGAAATACTTTTCAAGTTAAAAAATATAACCGAAATTAACTTTTTTAAATCAAATTATTTTAAAATTCAACAAAAAATACTAACAAAAAAAATGAAGTATAGTAAAAATTTTTAGCAAAAAGTCACCCGTATTACGTGATCCTTTTTGCAAAAGGATAACTCTTACGGTAGCAGCATATCTGGAACTGCAATTGAATAGACAGAATAGCTCTTAAAAATCATAGCATTAAAAATAATTCTGTATTCTGAAAACAATAAAATATCCAACCATTTTAAAAAATGAAAAACGATTTTTATTTCCTAGAAAACAAAAGCTAAAAATTGCCAAAATACATAAACAAAACTTTTGGATGATATTTACATTAGGTTACAATTAATGCGTACATCAAAATAAATATTTTGATAGCTACTTATTTTTTTTATTAACGACATGAATAACATACCGTTATTATTCATTTGTTAAAAGCCAACTTCAATATCTTCGTTAGATTGCGTTTAGATTTACAAATGTAGTTAGTTTATCAATCATTATTAATAATAAAATACTTTTCTCATAAATTTAAAACTTACGTCTAGGTTCCACAACAATAAAAAATTATCGTTTGCTCAGCAAAACCGAAATCAGCTGGGGTTACCATAGTATAGCTTTTTAAAATTCACAATGCAAGGTCATTGAAATGCTTCGACTTGGCGGTGGAAGATATTTGGTGATATTT
>BMAW01078111.1:648786-671177 GCA_019974015.1 Nephila pilipes | reverse complement strand
AAGTTTTTCTTTTGTCTAATCATTGCTACATTGATCGTTTATCCAACGTTACTGGTTGCTTGATTTAGCATAATTCATCCAATAGGAGTCGACATCCGATCAGGAGTGGATATCCATGCCATTCAATCGAGAAGAAAAAGATACCTTGCAAATTAAACTTGCAATATACATTACTAAATATGACATCATTATTATGTAACGTATATAATAACATGTTCCCAGCCACTAAATGCATGTGCTTCCCTTATGCAGGTACTGAAACTTCCGACAGAAATAGACAGAAACTTCCTTAAAAAATGCGTATTTGTTAAACATATTTAGACACAAAATTTAAATATGCTCAAGATTTATGTATATATATTACTTGAGAAATAAAGTAAAAACTCTTTTAATTTTAAACATTTTGGACAGTATCCTAATGTTGGCACTTACTTACCTAATTATTAAATTTAAAATAGCTCATAGAATTTACAAATTTAAAAAGAAGTATTAAATTAATGTTCTCTTTGACATCTGTGACAAACACGTGGTTTGTCTCGTGACAGTCACGAATTGACCCCATTATATGACTCGAGCTAACTGCACATCGGTTACGAATCAATTGCGCAAGCAAAAGGTGCTCTTTCTTTTAATAATTACTATTAAATTAATCAATTAAATAAAAAAAAAAATAAAGTAAGCTATGAAATATCAAGAAATGGAGTATAGTCAACTTTTCCGACATTTAAATTAAATTAATCAATAAAATATTAAACTGAATTTATTTAAGCTAAATGTAATTAAATTGAAGTAAACAATACAAAGCTGAAAAATTATCTGGTATGCGAAAAGTGATCCAACTAAAGTAAATAGCCCCTTGAGTGGCTAAAAAATATTTAATATTTGTGAAGACATCCAGATTTCTAGATTACCAACTGACTCAAATGCTGGTACTCAAAAAGTTTGTATTAAAAACCGAATAATTTTGTTACGACAAACAAATTATAAAAAAAAACCAAATGCGAAAGTCTTCAGTTCAAAAGTTCTAACGTAAAAAGCAAACTAAGAAACAAAGTAAAAAATATGTAACTTCATTCAAAAAAATTAATATATCAAAAATTTCTTCAGGTATTCAAATAGAGTTATCGTCTGGAAATTAATTTCATTAAAGACGTATTCAAAATAATATAAATACCTGAGAATAAAAGTGACACATTTGAATACGCTTCGTAAGAATTAAAATATAATAATAGCTACCAGTTTTTTATAAATAGAAATGTATATATTCTGGTTGTATATGTGGTAGCTTTATTGAAGCTCTGTAAGCCTTGGATATTTTTCAAAAGCGTAAAATGACGGACCTCTCTGATTTTCGAAGATGCCAAATTGTAGCAGCCCGTCTAGCTAGAGCAAGTGTAACCGAAACATCCTAACCTTTAGGGTTGCTAGAGGTATAGTATCTAAAGTCATGAAAGCATACAGACATCGCGGCAAGACAAGTTCGGCGAAGCAAATAGTGGACGGAAAGAGAAGCTCATTGAAAGAGACCTAAGCGTATTGAAGCGAATTGTAATATCTAAAAAGCGAACAACTTCAGCAAAAGTGACCGCAGAGCTCAATCAGCATCTGGATTCTCTAGTGTCAATGATTATAGCTAGAAGGCACCTTCATAAACAGAACATTAATGGTAGAACAGCAATTCCCAAACCACTTGTGACAGATGTTATGTCAAATTTCATCTACAATGCTGTCATACTCACATAACCTGATTGATTGATAAGTGGAAGAAATTAATATGGTTTGACGAATCCTCTTTCGCACTTTTTTCTACAACAGGATGGATGCACGTTTGAAAGGTACCTTCACAAGCGTATGATCGAGATCGTTCCCTTCCAACTGTCAAGCATAGATGTATAGAGAAATTTTAGCTGACCAGATCTATCCTATGAAGCAAACTTTGTTTCCTGATGGAGATGGAATTTTCCACGATTATAATGCACCTATCCATGCTGCGGGACCTGTCCAATTATGGTTTGATGAACACAAGGAAGAATTATTACATCTACCTGAGCACGCACTCACCTGACCTCAATATAATTGAACCGTTATGGTCTATTTTAGAACGTTCAATACGGAATCGATATCCCCACCAGCATCTCTCACAGAACTTTCATAATATCCCCATGAAGAGTAGTACAATATTCCTCCAAACACTATTCAGCACTTGTATGAATCACGTCCTAAGCAAATCCAAGCTGTATTGCATACTAAAGGTGGTCTTACTTTATACAAATAAAGGATTCTTTATAAATCTAAGATGCTTCCATTATTTTGATAACTACTTACACTCAAGAACCAAAACATTATAACCACCCCTACATTTTGCAATGAACTCGCCTGGATGAAGAGGAAGGCACGTTATCAGGTGGAAGTGGTATTTAACTGCTGCTGGAGAGTCTGAAGAATCATTCTTTCTCTTACTTCTGTGTGTGATGGGAAAGGCTGCGGATCTAAGCGACTTTGATAGAGGGCAGATTGTAATGGCTCGAAGGCTCGGATCAAGTATTTCTGAAACTTAACAACTCGTGGGATGTTCGCGATCTACAGTTGTCAGTACTTATGCAAAGTGGATGAATTACGGTGAAACCAGCAGTAGACGACATGGTGTTGGACGTTGGATATTACATAATTATGCTGTTTAAAGCTGAGTAATTTTTATTCTAGGTTTTTTTCCTTAATTTAATTCGTACTTTTTGTATTAAAGTATGTTATTTTTTTATTGTAGTTTCTTTTAAAATTCGATTTGAATTAGAGGTTTCGTGATTTTTTTTTCTTTTGTTTCCTAGTTTTTGATTATTGATAACTTCGTTTCCACAATTTGCTTTATCATGCAGTGCATTTTCATTAATAGATCTATTACTATTTGTGAAGGTGGGAGTATTAAAACATGTTTAAGCAGGGTACCTCCTTCTTAACCGAGAAGAAATATTTAATATAATATAATATATATATATAAACAGGAGGAGTATTAGGAGTAGTTTTCGATCCTTCAAATATTAAATATTTATATATAATATTTTTGGCATACCAGATCACTTTTCAGTTTTTTATCGTTCGCTTCAGTTTTAATCAAATTTAACTTAAATATATTCAATTTAATAATTTATCGTTAACTTTAATTTTAATTATATGCAGCTGATATAATATTAAATGTAATAATTTATCGTTTGTTTTAATTTTAGTCACATTTAGCTGAATTATATTCAACTTAATAATTTATCGTTTCCTTTAATTTTAATATCGGAAAAGTTTACTATTGTCCATTTCTCGATGTTTCATTGTTTACTTTAATTCTTATATTTAATTGAATAATTTAATAATAATTATGAAAAAGCATACCTTGGGTAGTTAAATCTGTTCTTTGCAGAACTTTGTAAAGAACTTTTTCTTATTTTAGTATTTATTTTGCTTTTAATTTCTGGGGAAGTCTTTTTTTCTGTTTTCTCGGTGTATATGTATATGTATATATATATATATATATATATATATATAATGAAAACGGGAAAAAATATCTCAGAAATTAAAACCAAATTAAATATTTTATATATAAAAGGATTAAAATATCTCCTTTTGTTATAGATATTGTATAAACATAGACCCAGTCTATCTTTGCAATGCCTTAAGCCATTATTTAAAGAATTTATATATGCTTCTAAAGGTTCTATAGTGTTATTGCTTCAATAAATACTTCGTCCTTTGCATGCCTTTCTACCAATATGTTTCAATAACATCTTTTCCTATTTTGTTTCCTTCCAAGTTTATCTTAAGCTTTGAACCCTCTTTAAATAATTTCAGTGTCTAAGCCTTGTAAAATAAACTCCTCTGAATCGTCATTTTCAGATCCTAAAACTCCTAAATTTTTTAGAATAAAAAAAAGCTGAAAAAATTATATTTCACAATCCTCATACTTCTAAAACAATCCATAATGTAAAAGAGAAAAAATAGTAAATTACTATACAAATATCTCTCTCGAGTTCCATATTAAGAAGTCAATTTATTACGGAAATTTTAATGGTTATTTGTAAACCAAATTGCACGTAAATTCCACATTTTTGAAAGTAGTATAAATGCATAAGATGTAGGGGATTTCCTTATCAACATTTACATGGTTAAGAGATATCCTCCCTATCAGCATCAACTAAAAATCAGATACGTGACTAATATATGAGACAAAAAAATTTATATTATTACACTTGGTGACATTCACAAGATTATATGTAATTTCTCTTTAAAGTAATAATTTTAGCAATTATAAATTGCAATAATTTTTCAAATATTTTAAGAATTGGCTAGATTAATGCATTTTATATTCTGATGTTAAATAGTTATTTATTTACTGATTTATTGGAAAATTCAATTACTACAGTAAAACTAAACATGGCTCTTGTGTCAGAAACTTACGCCTTTGATTAAGCATAAAAGGTATTAACGTTTTATAAAGATGAGCTGTGACAAAAGAAAATTATTATTTAATCATTTGAATTTTAATACGTTATATCTCACTTAAAACTGCATAATGTCAAAATTAAATCATTATGTGTTTTGTTAGTTTTTGCTTTAAAAACTATAAAGTTTAAGAAATATTAACAATTCATACAGCAGTTAAAGTTTGGTTTTAGGAAACGAACTCCGTACATGTATGAAAAAATTCTGTACTATTACAAAATTTATACGAATGATAAATTAATCTAACAGAAAAAACAATAAGCTAGAATAATTTCAATTGGATTTCACTGAATACTTATTATATTTCTATTCAATTTTATATTCATGCATTTGATTTTTTTTCAGAAAATAATTCAAAAAGAATAGAAAATGTTTCGACAATAATGAAAAAAAAAATAGTTTAATATATTGTTTAGCTATCTTTAAATTTAATTTAAAAGATATTTTGCATTCCATACTTTTATCATTTGTAAAACTTTAAAATCATACATTAATTTATAAAATAAACTCTTTAGGACATGAGATCCGAAAACTAAGTTGTGTTGGTAAAATGAACATTTTTCGATAACACCATTGTAAACCATACAATCAAAAATGGATTAATAAAGACAATTAATATTAAAAGAAATATTTTATTTAATTATTTTAATATAAAGCTTTCCTAATATAGTGGTATAGCTCGCTTAATGAATGGTTAAAAATTTTATTCTGAAAAATATTGTCAAATAGATTTAAAAAAAAAAAAAGAACTTGCTCTCTATTTTCACAAACACTGGAATAAAACGTAAAAAAGAACAAAATAAAATTATTCAGGGATTGAATTAAATCATTCATTGAACGAAAAAATATAATATTAATAAAATTCAAAAGACGAAGGCAAATAAAAGAATTCCGCGAAGCTATGCTCATAATGGATGACAGCTCATTTCGCGTTCCAAAAAATTAACTAGAATGAGAAAAATCGTCTGCCATATTGACAAGCTTAAAATTCCGAAATAAAGAAAAGAAAGACACGATGCAACTCAACTCGACAGATTTCGAATGTTCAAATTTCATGCTAAAAAGAAAGAAAAATTAACATAAGAGAGAACAAAGAAGTCTTTGTCGTAAGTAATTATAATCCGCCATCGGTCGTATTAATGATTTTGCTGCAAACAATTTTTTTTACACGTAAATAAAGATAAGATGATTTGACTTTCATTGTTATCCAAGATTTTTCTGACATTTATTTTACTTCATTTAAAAAATTGTTTTTATTAAAATCTAGATTTTAATAAGGAAAAAATATCTCCCAAAACATTTTAGCTAGAAAAACAAACAAATGTGATGAAGGATTTAGAAATATTTTTTTTCCAAAGTTTTCCGTTCTTAAATTTTTAATTTAGAGCGAGACAATTCGAACGAAACGAATGCAAAATAATAATCCTTCTAAATTCTAGAAAACCAAACAGTGGTTTATACTGGTATTGAAAGAGAAGACCTTTGTAAATATTTAATTATAACAAAAGCCAATGTTTTTTCATCTCTTATATTTTCCTCTGTTGAAAGAAAGATTTTAGGGATTAGATTCATCATTGTTTTTTTTGTCTTCATTTATTTTAGCAATAGATAAAAACTGCTCTGCTTAAATAAAAAAATATCGATGTTTTCACGTAAATGAGAAGTTTAGTTATTTGTATTTTATTCTGCATGGTTTGTTGTTCATTAGAATTATGAAGAGGAATTTAGTGATGTGAAACAAAAAAAAAATCAACTATCCATGAATCTTTATAGTCAGTTGATTTTTATATTTTAAACAATACATTTTTGTGCTTTATTATTAAATTTTTTACTATATATTATTACAAATTTTTTTAAACACAAAATGTATTTTTTTCTGTTATTGTTAAATTCTCTGAAATGCTCTTCTTAAACTGAGAATATATTAAAATAAACCACAGATGTGCAAATTTGTTTCAAGTATTTCTATTCAATCTTTGAAAAAAGTACTTTTTTATTCTTTTAAAATTCCTGATATGTGAAACGGAGCAGGAATTTAAAGACAATGGAATCGCATTTTTAATAATAATATATTTTCATTAAAGGGGAGTTATATTTACATAAAAACAAATGTCAAAACAAACGTAAACTACTCAACATTATAATTTTAAGTAGCATTTATTAATGGATTTTAAAGGAAGTGTAATACAATTTCTTCCTAATATTTCTAGTATATAATTAAATATATTGAGTTTCCTTTTGATTAAAGAAAACTAACTATTAAATTAAGTCGTTCTCTAAGGTCTCATAATCAACAGAAATCAATTGTTTTCAAGAATTAAGAACAATTTTTATTAAGAAAAATAACTGAGCATGCTAATTTTTTTTTAACATAATAATCAAAAAGCTATACAGGTGATATTTTTATAAAAAGTAATTTGCTGAGCTATTGTAATTTTCTATTTCTATTTCTTGATGGTGAAATGATATTTTATAAAAGATTCCCGAAAAATTATTTTATCAATGAAATCACTTTCTAAATTCATTTTTTTTTAAAAAAACTGACCTTATATTAGTATTCATTTTATTTATTAAAAGGTATAACGCTTAACTAAAAATATTTTCAATAATTTAAAAACAAAATTCCATAATTTAAAGAAGAGGTGCAAAACAAAGGGATTTTTTTTTCTGAATAAGGATTTTTTTAATGCAGAATTTAAATTACATTTGTTTTTATTATTGAGTTATTCTTATGGAATTTCGGAACCAAATACAAAAATAACTGTTTTTCGATATCTATAAGTTGATTGTAATTATATATTTATACACATAGTGTACTTGAAATTTGACAGAGATATATGTCAAGATGGGTAAATATAATAATTGAAACATATTACATACATGTACATCATCAAAAGTTACGAATAGTATGCATGCACTTTTTATTAATATATTCACATTCAATTCAAAACAAATTTTGCATTTTAATAAAACTTCTCTATTTAGAAAGAGATACAATTTTATAAACATATAATCCTTCGTTAAAGTATGTTGAAACTAAAAACTCATTTTGCAGAATTTTTTATTTTCCAGTCCTGATGTAGTGTTTTGATTTTCTTTTTAAAAAAATGGAATGAAAAAAAAAATTTCATTAAAAATGTAATAATTATCATTATTCTAATTCAACGAAGGTCGTAATTATAAGACGAATATTTAAATTATATTGCTTATATATCAATTAAATCTTTGCGTTATAACTTTATTTAAATAATAACATTAGTTTTGGAAACGATCTTCTGAACTATTTTAGCAGTTAGTCTTTGCACAATGATATGAGAATAATTCATATCAATAAAAATGAAATCCTATCACAATGTATCCCATGGTAATAACCGGCTTCATTGAAAAAATTATTTTAAACTTACTGAAAAAAAAATTTAAAAAATTACTCAAAAAAATTTTATTTTGAAATTAGAGCCATTTTGAAATTTTTAATTCCAAAACTAGTAATAGCTTTTCTTATTGCAACTTTCTGACGAATTCATTTCATTGGTAGTGAGAGACATATTTACTCAATAAACATAAGCCTAAATCTTTATACAGTTTATTCAAATCTTTGAGGAGTCAGTAATCAAAATAAATTGGATAGATTTAAAATAAAAATTAGTTTAATATATAAATATATATATATATATCAATTGGATAAGTTTAATATAAACGACGGAGATGTTTACTTAATTTGGTTTCCACTAAATATTGTAATAATAATAATACCTACTTATCTTATAAACTCAATATAAAAGACTTCTAAACATAGACTTTTCTTCTAAACTTTTACTAGATCCGAATCAATAAAACACGGTTTGAATATTAACAAGTTTTTTCAGCTTCTAGAAGTGTTAATATACCTTCTTTTAATTCTTACAACACTTTCTTCCTTCTTTTACGCTTCATGTCATTTGAAACATCAATGTTCATTTACATATATCACAGTTTTCTCATACGACGAGGTTTGGTTTGGAAACTTCGTTGTAAAGCGAATGGATTATTATAGGGAAATGTGCGTGAGAACCTGTTTCAACTTTTATCTTCAAACGATTTCTTAAAAATATATTTTCAAATCAAATCACTTTCTGTGTCTTAAAGTATATATGTATATATTTAGTCACGCAATATTTTCCCCCGTGATCATTCAAAGTATGACATTTATGAATAAGATATATGATTGTCATGATAGTTATAAACTGAAATTCTCTTACACTGTAAGTAAAAATAATTAATTTTGATTTTTAGCTTATTATTTTTCAGCATTTCAAGCAAATTATACATTCACAATACATCCACGCAGAAATCAAACATTTTGTAAGCCACATAATTAATTACATCTCTATGCTTACCGGTGATATGCAAGGGTTGTTATATAATGTTCATGAAAGAAAAACCGACGAAATGAACAAATATATTCAGTCCTGTACAATTAGACTCACACATCCTCCCAAATATCGGATATTATTCTGTTTCATCACACGTGTCTAAAATATCAATTATTTATCTAATCTGTCAGTAAATGATCGAAAAATGCAACTATTAATAGTTCCCAAACTATCTTGTTTTCTGTTATCCACCACATATAGACATCTGTATCTACGAGGCATTACACAACTGTCAGTAAGTAATCCAAGCGATTACCAGTTTCGAGGAAAGTTCCCTTCGAAGTGGCAGAGCGATTAACCCTTTCCAAGTCCGAAATGTCGGTCTTCTACGAACCAATCAATTCTTGGGAAGGAAGGAAGGCATTAGTGCCCGTCTGATAAAAGGTGGGCGATGGATTTTGGTCTGTTAATGGGGAGGGAGAGATAGAAGTTTGACTTCTTGCGTGTTGGGGTTGACGAGTCAAGGTTTCTAAAAGCTGGGGAAATATATTCTCAGGGATAAGGGAATACGCTGTTCATAAATAAATTCATTACAGATCGAAAATAATACAATAATGATTGTAAATATGTATAGAGACTATGATAAGAAAAATAATAATGTTATAGAAAGTAGGCAAAAGTTACTTTACAAATTTAAATTAACACAACTTTTTATGTTTTGTAATAGAACATTTGTTTACATAAAAATATTATGCATTCTATGAAGCATTATTTGAGTTTGGTGTGGTAAGTAAATATCTTAGATTTATACTATAGCTCATTTCGCAAAGATAGACTATTTCCATTTACTGAATCTTTTATTGGATATTGGTGTTGAGTTGCGAAATCGATCTGAGATTATAACGTCCGTTCTTTATTATTTTATCCTACTGCCATCATTCCTAATTTTCCACAGTTGATAATTATAAGATTCCAATCTAAGATACGTAAGAGAAAATAAAATACCTTATTAATAATCGCTATAAATAATAGGTAAGGTCGTTGTCCTTCGAATCCCACTTAATTTGTGAAATCTAGATTATGCTTTAGTAATGAAATCTGAGCTTATTAAATCACTCGTTCTGATTCATACATTTCTCACTAACAGCTTATTTTTATCTCAGCACATTAACAAGAATTTAATTCAATCTGCAGCGTTAATTAAGAAGCTTCTATCCAAATTACAATTGTTTATATTCATGTCACTATTCTCAATCTTCTTTTACCTTCTCTTCAATTTTATTTCAATTATGTATCAATATTTCTTTTATTCAACTCACTTCACTTCTATCTTTATCTAATTTACCTTGCGTTTCATTTTAGTTGGGAAGAAATTGTAATTTTATTCAATTAAATTTACTACAAATTTCCCGAAGTTAATGAAGAGAAAATCGGGAACAGCCTAACGTCTCAATATTATTAATGAAAACACGATCTTTGAGGTACCCCGAAGGAACTAAATTTGGTGATGGGCGATCAGGGAAACGTGAAGAGTAATTTTAAGTTTTGGAGACCGGCGTCTACTCGATATTCCTGGATTCCTGATTTTTCAGCATTGCTTTCCTCACTTGGAACAAGATTAGTCTGAATAAGAGTCGAGCGAGGCATTTCAGGTCTTGAAGTATCTTGACATATCCATGTGTCTCGAAACATTTAACATTTAACATTTATTTATTTACTTTAAACAATTAACTAGGGTCAATATCATAGGTCTAGAGGGAGATCGTTTTATAGGAAAATAACTCACGACTCAAAAATTCACTCTGTATGAGAACAAAGGGGTCCTTATTTGTCTAGTATCTTGATTATTTCTAATCGATTCGTTCGGGTTGGAGTGAGTTTATTCACTGAAATGGTGGGGTTCGAGAGGATTTCCAGCTTCCTTCAATATGGATGAGCCCAAAATAGTCTTTGTTTCCTGTAGGTGTGCGTTCGATGGAAAATCACAATCTCTATCACATGCCAAATTCCACTACTCACTACTAAACCTAATATTTAAATCTACTTCGCTTGCATATGCATTTCCTTAAATCAATTTATGAAACTTCTTAAATTCCATCTAATTTGCTTATACTGCGCTTCATTTGATTGAATAGGAAATGGAAATTTGAATAATATCTAAAAATAAATCCATATGTTAGTTCAAAGGAAAATCTCGTATAGCTTTACGTTACAAATTGAACACTTCGTATAAATTAACGGTAAATGTTTGGATAATAGCTTAATTAGAATTTTTATTATTAAGTCGACATAATATGTACATAAAATGTATTCTTTAAAATTAATAACATGTTTCTATGCTCAAGCAGAAAATAGGCTGGTTAGCGAAAATAAATTATGTTACTCATATACGATCATATATGAATTCTGATCGCTCCTTTGTCTCTCTTCCAAAATAACTGAATACTTAAATAAATGTGATAAACTAAACTCCTATGTATACACAAGATTTGTTGTCTCTTATAATCAACACACCATAGCCGTTAAAAATATATGTAGTTTCTGCTATTGTATATAAATTCATACAACCGACATCTATTTTCTACTGGTGAATAAGCCAGTTAATATTTATAGAAGTTTATAGTTTCTAAATTCCTGTTTTCCTTAATTCTCTGCCTGTTTGATAATATGCTAACCATGATACAAAAAGCAAAATATATAAAGAGAAATAACAGAATAATCATACTATTAAATAAAAGAAACATACGATAGAAGAAAAATTGCAGACATCATTTGTCTTGAGTGCAGTTACTGGTTTCAAAAAATATCCTGATTCTCAAACTATACATGTCTCATGAGCAATTTGAGAAAATACATGACATTTAATTAAAGTGTATAAAAAAACTAGCGTAATTAATAGTGTATTAGTTTTCTTCAGATATCATAACTAACCAAATATGGTAAACTTATATGATCAAAATAACAAGGATGTTCTGGGAATCTATGTAGACATGATAACCTCATTCTCCAAAAAGAATTTTTGAAACAACTTGCTCAGTACTCTATTATGGTTCCTGCTTAGTTTCTTTTTTAAAGTAATTGATACATATGCTGGTTTACTTTAAAATTAATCACGAAACCACTAAGTAACTATATTATCTACACTAACTATATTACCTTATAATAATATACCTTAGTTAAAATAAGAAAAAAAAATTAAATTACTTCCGTTCATCATACTTAATCTTATTAAAATTCTTTTTTTATGAATTACTAAAACGAAATTTACTCTATTTTTCTTTTTAATATTAAACTAGCTAATGAATATTTTTTTTTTCTGCATGGAAATACAGTCATGCTATTAAATCATTGTTTGTCCCAAAACTAATTCTCTTTTTTATTTCGTTCTAGATTAAATTAAAATACTTTCCTGAGATTAAATACTATAAAAACATAGTATTTGGCTGAATTAAGATTGAATTTAGTGCTTACGAATATTTGTTATATTATAATAATTAATTAATCTTATTTACGCAAGAGAAAATCTTTAAAACAAGTTTGAATCTAGTAGTATATTTTAAACACCACTCTTCCTGTTTAGATACCCATACAAGCAAAAATTGATTAAGAATATAAATTTTTTCAACTGATAGATTTTTTTCAACTAGTTTTTTAAGTACACTTTTCCAGAAGTGGATATTTTATTGCCACCATTTTATCTTCTTTCACATCTCATCCCATCGCACAACTCGATATATTCCTTCTCGTTATACAATCACAGAATTGAGCTTAACGCGGCAAATATGATTTCCAATCAAATCAACTGTATTCCAATAATTTTCTTTCCGCTTAATAGGACCCAATACCTGCCGTAAGAACAAAATAATAATTCAGATCAATCACGCCTTTCTTTCACATGATATCCCTAATACATATACTTCCCAATTCTTCGATATCCTCGTTCGAGTGAACCGTTCTTTAAACCATGATTACCGATTACCCGTAACCTCAGACTGTTCGATAAAACTAACTGCATAAAATATTCAACAACAAACGCATTACAGCCATCCGAACTTCTGAACGCTTTCATAAATAATGAAGAATCTTTGATACTTGCGTGATTCGGATACATAATGATGGTAAGGTTCAAGGGAAAGGACTGTCTTGAAAAGTCTTCGGTTCTCTGGATTAAATGATGAGAAGTCTGGATGCATATATTTTTGGTTAAAATGCTATTAAGCTCTGAAATAGGAACTATAATCGTCATTTCTTCTTTTAGGGGAATGTTTCCAATGAGAGATAAAATTACTTAGAAATGAGAGCATATATTTCGAGATATAATAAGACAATATAATGAGTTTTAATCAAAATTAAATCTGTCTCAATTCATTATACGTTCCTGAAATAAAATTTAGATTTTTGTTTCATTTCGTTCGTTTTTGTTTTTGGCAATTATTTTTTTCTAATTTTATTGTTTTGTTTTGCTTTCTTTTCTAAACCATGAATTGAGAATAGAAATTTAATTAATTTCAGCAATGATGTATGTTTTTTGTAATGTTGATTCTAATGTCATCACTTTGAAGTTTTGTATTCGTTTTTTACCATTCATTCTTATTTTATTATTTTTTGCAAGGCGCTGTAACGCAGCTATCGATTCATTATAATTCAGACTGATTCTATTTCTTGACTAATTTTAAATATTTGATAAGTGTTTTTCCTTCATTTCGTAATGTTCTTTTTTTTTAATTTCAAGAATGTTTAGAATCATCTTCTTAAAATTAAATCTCTGAAAATTTCAATGTAAAGCTTTTAGTTTACACAGATTTTGAGACATTTCACTACATCAATTATTTTTGGGAAAATAATAGTTTTGTTTTATTTCATAAGGAGTGGTGAAGTTTTGAAACGAAATGAAAAACTCGAGTAAATAATTATTTATTAAATAAAATTAGTTCAGTTTTGATAAAAAAATATTACTTATAAATACAGTTAGTTATAAAATAGAAGTTACTTACAAAGTACCTATTTTTAAGAATCGAATATTTATTTTACACTACAGGGAAAATTTATTGCGTTATGTGATTATTTAGAATGTAATCACATATTTCAAAAAATGCGATAATGGCAATAATTATCAATAATAAGAATTTTCTTAGACAGCAATGTTTTCAATCTCTTTTTTTATTCCTATTATTAGCTCACACTCTCCCCATATATATATATATATATATATATATATATATATATATATATCTTGTTCAAATTTTCAATCGTTAATAAAATACTTTTTATTCATCCACTCATGTTCAAATACATTTTTTTAAACTTGTTGGGGATGACACTTGATGTTAATACAGTTTTTTAAAATATTAATTCATTTAATTAAATTTATTTGGTGAAAATGCTGTTTAGCACAACCACTTGGCGGGATTTGAAAACTTTCCAAACTCGGCGATTTTTTTTTTTTGGCTGAACCTTTAGTCCAAGTACCGTTTAGTTAGTAGTACCGTAGCAGATCAGGGTGGTCACATTTGGCAAAGTACCGCCAAATAATTCCTCCCGCCAAGGGTGGTTGGGCTAAATTGTATTCCAACCATTTAATTTACCGCATGAACTAAGAAACAAGTCAATGCTTGTACTATGTAATTTGCCTTGCAAAGGCAAAGTTGGTTGAGCATCGGCGCAGAACCTTCAGGTCTTCGGATCAAATCTCGTCGAAGAATTATTATTTTATTTGATTTTCAAATAATTATTTTTAGTTTTATATGGAAGAAAAAAATTTCTCTTATATTAAAGATACTTAGCAGGATATAAATTTAAGAATAAATACCGTCAGTGACGATGCGTGTAAATCACTGGAGAAAATTTTCTTTTGCCAATTAATATTGCAATTCTGTCATATGCATATACATATTTATATATATTGTAGTTATTTAATAAAAAGTAACTAAAATATATTTTTTTCTTTTTTGACCTAATTTGGAATTGACTTTAATTTTTTTCTATATTACTTGTTTTTGAATAAAGATGCGTAACAAATTAGCTGATTCAGTATAGGCCTGGTATTTAGCCATTTTTTTTTATTTCGGTGATGTGACATTTTCTGCCAAATTTCATTTATATCAATTGTCACGTTAGGCCTAAATTCTGCATGTAAAATGAGTAAATTATCGGGAGAAAATCTTGGGATATATATTGTATCTTGGCTACAATTGAATGCACTGAATGAAAGTTTACACTTTTTATTAAATTTAAATGAACACGTGAGAGTGAAATTTAATTGTGTATCAGTTATTTTAAAATGCCAGAATTAATACCATGTATGTATAAGTAAATGTGACAATTTGAGATATGTTTCTTCCGTATTCTACACTTTATTCAAGGGATGAGAATATCTAACAAAGCTTTATACTAAATACTTTTTTTTGAAATACGAAATGATTATTGCTTATCAATTATTTCAATTTTTTTATTAACCAGTTAAAAAAATAAAATAAAACAAAATGTGTATTTGATGCGTGAAAAACATTTACAATTTATCATTTGCATTACATTAGAATGCGCTTTATGTTTAGTACTATTTTACTAACAATAAGAGAATAGTGGAGACTAATGTAATTATTCAGTCTGTTTCTCCCTTAAAAATATTTTCTAAACTTAATTGCAAGCTTCATAAGTAGGACTTCTTGGCTTATGCATTGGTGAAGTCGATTTCTTACTAAATTTCTCCTTCATTAACATGGCAATGTGCATTAAAATAGATTAAATGACTAAAATATCTTTTCTAAAAACATATCAATAAACAATAAATAATAAACATCATAATTCATCTACATTTAGCATGTTTGGTATTCTAGTGTTACCATTTCAAACATATAACTAACTACACAAAAAGTTCGGACTTTATTGTCTGACCTGCAGAGCGATAATTATTGCTGGAAAGATACTTTGACAGACAATGATAAGCTACTGCTGAAAGATTAGTTTTGGGTTCGTTTCGTTTTACTGAAGTCGCACTAGAAGCAACATGATGGCTATTAGAGACGTACCTCGTAATTTTGAACCGGTCAAGGGACGATTACGATACCTGAGCTGGCGCATCTCTGTTTCCGGATAAACCGCTGGTCTTTAGTGGCATCAAGTCTCAAACAAATAAGCTACCGTATCCGACTTCGAAGTAAGGCTAGATAGTTAGGGTTTGCTTGGTAGCAAATTCAGTCGCCGAATTTGGCGACTTTCCTTTATGCCCCTAGAAGGAAAAAAAATTTCTAGGGCATTCGGTTACAGGTATATATATACACAGAGGCAGGGGTTTAGTGGACAAGTCTTGTGTCCACTAAACTCTGTAAAAGCGTCTTCCCGCTCAAAACATTTCCTCTCGTCTGACGGAATGTCGCACCGTCCCTATCAGCGCTGCTTGGTGCTGAGGCGCCTATCCCATTGGATGCTCGCGTTCTGAGAGTTGAGTCACGTTTTGGACCTCTCTCTCTTTCTATCTGTATATATATATATATATATATATATAATGCACTATTGTAAATTGAATTGTTGTGTTCAGTTATTGGGTGAATTGGTGTTATCGTATATTTTTATGAGTTTGTATTTATTGCCTTCTGTTGAAACGAAATACATTGTATTTGCTCGAGATTATCAGAATAAATTTGGATTTATTCGGAAAGAACTTGTTTTTAATTGCGTGAACTTTTCATGAATTCGAAAATTTGTCAACCACGAAAAAACATGCTTGTTATTCTGTCTGATTTTTGATTTCTTTTTGTCATCGTCGAAGAGTGAAATACCAACATAAAACTTATTTTATATTTAATTCTTAGGAAATACACATTCAAAATTCGTTTCATTATCCCATATTATCCTGCTTTTAAATTATAGAGGGGAAAAAATCATAGTTTATATTGTTTTGTTTTAAAATGTTTTATTTGTCTTTTAAGTAGATAAGTCACTGTGTCTCCAAAAATTCCTATTTATTTTCATTAAAAGACTCTACTATATACTTTCTTCTCTTTCACTTTTTTACGAAGATAAAGATCTTTGGACAGGTTTTGTCTCATCAATTATCTTCAAAGTCTAACACTTGTCTCATTTTTAGACAAGATGATTCAGCATCACAAAACTTTCGCCTGAATAATTCTTACTTTACTTTAATTTTAGAAAAAAACGATAGAAATATTGATACTCATTGAAAGGATGTAACAACTTTTTAGCTGTTGTAGATGTAGCTACTACTTTTCTTAATAATACTAAAAGAAAATTTTGGTGCAATGTTTATGCATTCCACTAGCAATCCCTAGATTATGGGGAAGGTATGGAAAAAAGGTAATGGGAAATTAAAATTTAAAGGTTAAAATTATGGTATGAAAAGTCCATTACCTTTAATACCATAATTTTAAATTTTAAAATTATGGTATTAAAGGTGATGGAAACTATAAATGTCGTGATAAATTTATTAAAAAAAGATCATTGCTAATCCTCAATCAAATCTTTTGTAATTTTATTTTCGCTTAGATTTAAAAGTCGTAGTTCAGAGAAGCTTTTTCTGTACAATTTTTTTATGAACCTGCAACATAATAAAACAATACTTATATGATTTACATTACATACTTTTTCCCGATGCAGTTATTTTAATTATTTTCCTTTTTGGTTAAATTGCTCACACTATTATATTAATATCTTCATAGTAAATAATTCTACATCAAATGACGAAACAATTCTTTTACTGACTTCTCAATCATAATTATTTTATATCTAAATATGTCTTACTCAGAAAATGTATTATTCTGAGTTCTCCATAATCGTTTTTGAAATATTCCTGTTTAATGTCTACCTAAAACTAATTATGTATTTTGAAACTAATTTTTTAATGCTTCATGGCATGGTTTTTTTTTCTTCTGAATATCTCTTACTTTTGATGATGTTTTTATACATATGTTGCAATTTTTTTTTAGATTTATCTTTAAATTTATTATTTTATTTCATGAAATAAGAAAAAGCTTTCAAAACGATTAATTTGCATTTTATGAAATTTCTTTAAAGAAAAATTTTCTAATTTTTACCCAAAATGTTTCAGAAATTTTAAATTTGTGTGGAGGATTGTGGATTTAAAAAGTAACGCATAACAACGAAGTGAATCTACATTCTTATCATTTTGGCTTTCGCACGTCTGACATTAAAAAGTAACTTCCTGTCGGAGAATAAAAACTACTAATAATATGCGTTCATGCGGTTATAACACCTATATGAAATTGATTCAAAAATTACCCATCATGAGGTATTAGGGAGGAGAAATTGGTTCCGGAATCTCACTATTTTCCGTCTTATGATAATCGCGTCCTTCGCATCTCAAGAAACCCATATCATATCCTATCTGGACAATGAGACCGTCTACTTCTCCTTTGAAACAGATTCACTGGAAGTAACTCATTAGTTTGAATTTTTCATATATATTCAATAATGCAAATGGCATGGGAATTTGCAGTAGATAAAATTATCATACAAAAGGTTTCACAGATTAATTTTTTTTTGTAGAATGGGATTTGAATAAGAAATGTAATCGAAAGAAAATATAAATCAACCCTTTGAAAGTTTAATCTTTTTATTTAATAAATTTAATGATTTTGTTCATTTCCAAAACAAAAAGAGACAGAAACGTTGTTATATTTCATTTTTCTATTATGTTTTTTTTTTCATCACACACTCAAACAAAATGCCATGGTATTTACTCATTTAGAATTCCTCATACTGGATTTGCATTATTGTCCATTCAAAGAGAAAATGCACTATAATCCGTCTCTTCTTAGCAAAAACTTAAGCGCATTTCAAAATTATAAATTTTTCTTTCAACTTCAAAGACCTTTCACGTCATACTACTCATACATAGCCCTATTATCCAAACACAAAGTTCGAATTAATGTTATCACAATCAGAAATATCACGCAAACTTTAAACAATATCGACTTAATACTAACCAACACCACTTATGTAATGAAATACCAAATCTTACCATATAAGAAAGAAATAATAATTCAAATCAATCACGTC
Source organism: Nephila pilipes (assembly GCA_019974015.1). Taxonomy (NCBI): domain Eukaryota; kingdom Metazoa; phylum Arthropoda; class Arachnida; order Araneae; family Nephilidae; genus Nephila; species Nephila pilipes. Next base: position 652,305 of record BMAW01078111.1, on the reverse strand, counting down.
TTGTTTTAACATGATAACCCCTCGTATAAACCTTAACATATCCTTCGATAACTTTTCATTATCAAACCACTACTTAAGTCACAATTATCTGTTACCAGAAACCGCAGAGCGTTCGATAAACTAAGCCACATAAAATATTCAGCAACAAATGCATTAAAGCCTTCTAAACTTCTCTGCACGTTCATAAATAAAGAGGAATCTTTAATATTTGCGTGATTCAGATACATAATGATGGGAAGTCTTAAAATAAGGGCTTTCTCTTGGAAAGACTGGCCGGTTACAGAGGTTAAATGATGGAGAGTTTGGATGCAAATACTTTCATTTAAGATGTTATTTAAACTTTGAAAGTAAGATTACTAATATAGCTTTTTTGAAAAAGATTTCTTTGGAAGTATTTGTTTTCGACAGGAAAAGTTTTAGAAGTAGCGGTAAATTGCAATTCGTTGGACTCAAATCCCGAATGTCATTAATATTTGCATCAAATTTGGTTTCCTCTCCATCTTTTGAAAAATAATATAGAAATCTATTATTTTTCAAATCTCTTTTCAATTACGCTTAATTTTCGTCAGTATTCGTGTAGAAAAATTTTGAAAAATAATATTGATAAGATATTCGTTTGGATTCTATGATTGGATTGACGAGTAAAACGAAATTTATATAGGCAATTTATAATAGGTAGTTAAATTCGAGTGAACCAAAAGGCAATCAAATTCGGAATTACTTTTTTAATAAAAACCCTGTTTTATGATTCTATCGCTACAATAGATTCTATTATTTACATGTTCTGCGTATCTTATGGTATTTATAGTACTGAATTCTAACAAAATCTTTATCATATTTCAATTCATATGAATCCTCACTTTAAAAAATCTAAAGTAATTACTATTTACTTTAATTTAGTTTTAAGAGAAGGCTGTAAAACGTTTTGTATAATATATATACGAATAAAATAGTAGTAAAAACATTCCCTTTGTTTTCCCCTTAATTTTTTCTGATTGTGCTATCGGATTGAGAAATAGTAGAGTACACACTAAAAGCATCTTTTTTTTAAAAAAAAAATAGTTTTTCATTTAATGTTCGAACTTTATTCGTCTGCTAGCTGTCTCGTTCCTTAAACACACTTAACAACATGTATGTGTATGTAATATTTATTTTAGAAAAGAATATAAGACGTTGCACATTATTTGGGGAGAAGGATATAATTTATTTTTAATTTACAGAGAAAAGACAAGATTCAGTATTGAGAAATTACTCTTTCCATTAGACAAGTTTTTTTATTATTTATATAAATAGAAGAGTTTTGCAATTCATCCATTATTTCTTGTATTATTCAATAATTCCGGTAATTACCGCACATAAATTACATTCCATTATACATTACTAAATTATCACAAGAATAATAAATAATATTGAATGAGAGAATTAAGAAGCAAATTAGTTGAATGAGAGGAATTTTTCAATCTATTACTTTTTTCAATGCAATTTCTTTTTTTGAATATATTAGAATTTAAAACATAACATAGCCGTATTTAGATCTGGATACGATTACACATGACTGGCTATGTTCTCAGAGTTAGGCGCAGTAGAAATTGGTATCATTAAACATAAATCAGTTTGCATTTTTCTCCTTGCTTTTTGTGTAATTATTTGTTTTGAGATTTTGCATCGAAATTAAAGCACTTTAGTGTTACTTTAGGCGGTCCTAACGTAATGTTAAAGATTCAGGAAGCATTTTCCAATAAAAAAGCGCTTGAACATTAATTCTATATAATTTGACTTCGCTGTCTTTTAAAGAGCAGCGTTTTTAATAATACTAATCACATGTATCTGAATCAATCTCTTTTTTCATCTGTAAAATTTGTTCTAGTCTAATGATAAATGGCATTCAAAATTAACGCATTAACGGGAGAAATAGTGTATGTTTGGAATAAACTTTCATTTTAAAATTACTATATCATAAACGTATCTATGTGCAAACTTACATGAAAATTTAAACACGTTTTGACCTGGAAATATGATATAAGTTTTGATTGGATTCTTTGATTTTCAGTGAAGACAGTTTTAATAAATCCTAGATTAGTTAATTTAACATTCATTTCTTCTTAAGATATCGAGAGCAAATTGTCTGAAGAATTGCCATTATGATTGTTCAGTAATTATAAATGATAACTACATCGCGCTATATTTTCTAATTAGGATTAAGATTTCGTATTATTTAGTATTTTTAATATAAATAAAAATGAAAGGAAATACTTTACTTATTCCATGCAAAAAATTGCTTATAGCACTAGTAGAATTATTTTTCTCATGAAAAACTGCAAACGATAACAACAGATTCTTCTTTTCATGTGAAACATTACTTGCGACAGAAACAAACGATTTTTCGTTGAAAATTGTCGTAAAAGAGAAAGGTAACTGATATTTGTAGAATTTACAAATTTCAGAATATAGAATTAATAGTCGAATGTCAAGCAACATTATTCATGTCATGTGGACAAATAAATGCAGCCAAATTTACAGAAAATTCATCTATCCTGATGTGAGTAATAGGATGCCACTATTTGTGTAAAGCTTCCTCCATGAATAAATATCTTGATGTTTGTACATGTATCGTAGACGATAATTATCTAGTTCAATTTCAGACAACGTGTCCACCAGAAATCGACTAATCTATATATTAGGTATACATATAGGGAAAGTAGTTTCTCTTAAAAGGAATTAATGAACCAGCTAATGTACATTGCAATACGATATTAGGTTTATATTTTTCTGTTCAGAATTATTTAACGAAAATGCAAATTGGCAGTGATACTCTTCAGCAATCTGAAATTAATATTAAGAATAAAACAACGTTTTTCCACAAGTTATTGAAATATACCGGGAAATTGCAATGAAAATTATATTTCATCGTAAATTTATTGTATAGTTTTCTTGTAAAATTCTCAAAAAAAAAAATAGAAAAGTTGTTTTTAAAATTTAATAATTAAAATATCATGTAACAATTACAGTTTTACTTCACACTAAGAACACAAATATTTTTTATGAACATACTTCAAGTCCTCAGATCTTATGTTAAGTTATAGAATTGTGTTTAAGTGATCAGAGTCTTAAAGCGAGATATGTACTATATATATTGAAAACATTTTTTAGGATTTTTCAAATTTAGAATGATAGAGTTGAAGAATTTTTATCCTTTACATGACATTTAAAAGTGATTAAACTTTATAAATTACCATCCTATTTTTAATATTTTACTATTTTATTGGCCATCCCAAGGTGCTATTATTTTAGATGGATCACTTTTGGCGTTCCAGACCACTTTTCAATTTTTAATCGTTTACTTCAATTATAATTATATTCGATTTAATAATTTATCGTATGCATTAATTTTAATTACATGTTCCTGATATAATATTCAATTTGATATTTTATCGTTTGCTTTAATTTTAATTACATGTTGCTGATATAATATTGAACTTAATAATTTATCGTTTGCTTTAATTTTAATAACATTTAGAT